>CABFKO010022177.1:13466-32983 GCA_901766855.1 Panagrolaimus sp. ES5
ATTAATTTTAATGTTTTTTAAAAAAATTTTATAAATTTCAAATATAAATTTTTAATGAGATGTTTTTTTATGTTTAAACTTTAAAAAAGGTTAATGAAAAACAAAGTTTAAAATGTCGAACTTTAATTTTTTCTTTTAAGCATGAAATCGACCTTTTTTAAATTTTTTTTGATGCCAAAATGTTGCATGAAAAAAGACGTCATTGAAATAAGTATCCTTTTTTTGAAATTTGATTTCGAATTTCTTCTTTCTCAAAAATATGCCTGATTGAATAAAGTTAAGCTGCTCCAATTTTTGCCACGATTTATGATATCAAATTTGTTGGAGTTTTTGGAAAAAAGCAAAAGATTAAATTATGTTTTTTTGATACTCAATTTATCACATTTTTACTTTTTTTCTCGATTGGCCTTTTGCTTGCCTAATTTAATTCCATGCAAAAAAATAGCAGCTGAAAAAATAACATTTTGTTTTGCAAAAAACGTTTTTTGTAAACAAATTTATTTTTCTTATGATAAACTTATAAAAGCTGAAAAAGTTTATCGTTTATTCTATTTTATTTTATTCTGTTGACTTTTATCTTTGGTATGCTACATTAGATTACTGTACTTTTGAGAGAAGTGAGCAGATTCATTTTAAGATTTAATAAAGTTTGTTTAAATTAAATTGTAAAATATTTACGCTACCGAAAATATGAGTAACCTTAAAACACGCACAAACGTTTTTAATTTTGTTACTTCAAAAATAAATCATGAGAATAGCAATCCAGTTTTTTCATAAAATGTTCACTTTCGTAAAAAGGTAATAAAATTTTTGCGTAGGATATTTTTTAGACTTTTTCTTAAAATATGAACAAAAACACACAAATGCTATTGTTTTTTTCAAAATTGTATTATCCCCTTTTTCTGTTTTTTATATCTTCATTCATAAAATTTATTTGCGTTTTTAAAGAAATGAATATATATATATACTTTTTTTTTCTTTAAGAAGCCATAAAACAAAAAGATTAAATTCCATTTTGACACGCGCTGCCTGCTCTTGCTTCTCGTTGCTTGTTGATTTTCACTTTTTTTGAATTGAATTCAAAAAAATAATATTTTTTTTAATCTTTTCAATAGATTTAAAACCTTCTTTATGAAAAACATAAATAAATCCTCTTGAGAGTCATTGAAACCTCTTTTTTTGATTTGATTACGGTAGACAAAAAACAAAGATTACTTTTTTATTTTCTGTTTTTAATCTTTTAAATTGACGCAAATTTTTTATCGTTTTTTTGTCTTCTTTTTTTGTGAGGTCATTTTCTTTATTCATTCGAAGTTCAAAGATACGAAAAAAAAGATTTTTGGCTTCACTTTCATTGATAAATTTTTTTGGATGGAGCTTTCTTTGTGTTTTCGTTAAGGAGAGTCAATAAAAGTTTGTTAAAATAAGTTAAGTGAATAAAAGGTTTTTTTATAGTTTAAAATTGAAGAATATTCAAGTGAAAAGTCAACAAAAAAAGTGTGTTCTGATATTTGACTTTTTGAGGAGTTGAATAATGTCTCGAGTGGAACAATTGCATCATTTTCTTTTTCTGTGTCTGGAATCGAAATTACTTTTTTTGTAGTTTAAACGTTTTAAAATACTAAAGTTGTTTTCGTCTTTCTTAAATTAAGCTGAATCATACATGCTTTTATTTTCTAAGAGCCTGGTACAGAATTAATCCCAAAAACTTCTGACCGGATTTATGAAATCCCATAAACCATCAACCATTTAGGCATCCAAAAGTCCATTATTTTTTAAAGGTTTATGTAAATTTTAAAATTTAAAGCAAGCTTTTAAAACAGTTCCTTGAGCTTTTTTCTTTTTTTAAAAGAACTTCAAAACAATTGTTTTTACTCAAAAACAAAATATTTTTTATGCAAAAAAAACATGTGTTTTTTCTTGAAGCATAAAATTTTAAAGTATCAAAAACTTTTTTATGCATAAAATTTCACGTGTTTTTTGTTGCTTTGCTTTGTTACAGCCCTTTTCTTCTTTTCTTGGAATATTCTTTCTTTGGGAAAAGTTGAACCAAAAAATCTTGTGTCATACCAGGTTGTTCTTTTTTTTCCAGTCAGCGCTTTAATAAATCGCTCCAATAAACACGGAAGCAGCCTTTCTTTTTTTCCCAAAACTTAAAAGCGATGAAATAAAGTCAAAGAACTTTTTTTCTTTCTTTGATGTTTAAATATCCAGAAATAATTGAATTCCTTATATTTTTTGTGTATTGTTTATTCTATTTTTGGTTATTTTTCTTGAGAAAAATTCTTTTCACGTTTTTTCTCTTCGAATATAAAAATAAAAGCCAAAGTTCCTTTTTTTGGTGCAAAACTTTTTTTTTGTTTCGTCACAATTTTTTTTTGGGAGATGCAAATAAAATTTCAATTCAAAACACACATGTTTTGTTTTTTAGCTTACAAATATGCTTTTTGGAAATTAATTTTGCAAAGTGTTTTTTTAAAATTTAAATATACGGTAATTTTTGGTGGCACCAAATATTCTACAACTTGGTCGTTTTTCTTTCCAGTTAATCGCTTCAATTTGGATTAAATCCTTTCATAAAAAAATCAAAGCTTTTTAAAAAATTTTAATTCCCAGAATTTTAACATTTTGTAAATTGGTTTACCATAAAAAAAATGGGAGATAAATTTTTTTTACCAATTTTAAGCTTCATTAAAATCCACAAAAATATTTCTGGGTGGAAGCAATGAAGCTTGCAAAAACAAAGCAAAAAAAAGATAATCACAATTTTGGCAATAAAAGCAGAAGTAGGAAAAGGAAGTATTTTTCTTGCTAAAAACTTCTTTTTTTGTCACGGGGTTTACACTGCTTAAAAAATGTAGCTTGGAAAAAATGGAATACTGTAATTATCAAATTATCCAAAATTGCCAGAAGTTTGATAGTTTTAAAATAATTACAGTTACCCGGGGAAACAAATACAATTAATACGATTCTGAAATTAATAGCTTTTTTAAAATCTAATTGAGTTACAGTATGCTTTGTTAGTTAATTGTTTAAAGTTATTATTTTTTAAAAATAAAACATAAATAACTTTAAAAATTCAGCTACAAAAAAGTGGTCATTAAATTGGATAATTATGAGGATTTTTTGGTCAAAGTTTACTTTTTTTGCTATTTTATTTTATGCAACTTTATTTTACAGCTGCCTTTCACATAATAATTTTGTAGTTGGCTAACTTTTGGTCTAAAAAAATATAAGTTTAACCCTTATGGCCCTAACTATCAAAATTTATGATAGTGTCGTAATATAATTTTTTTGAATGTATGTATTTTGTTTCTGCCATAAATCTTCCTGAACCAAAACACAATCATCAAAGTACAGCTGGCTAAAATGGATATAGTATATCCACCAAAATCTGATGACACTCAAGTTTCAAATTTTTTTGTGCAGAAAAAAAGAGGTTTAAAAATTATTAATTAAAATCTTAAATTTCTTTTTTAGTTTTGCAACAAAAAATATATGGAAAAATGCTTGAATTTTATGAAACGCAATTTTCCGCTTTAATTTTTTTCGAAAAACGTTTGAATAAAATATGTAAAAACTTTTGAGCGTCTGCTTCTCCTTTTCACTGATCCCTGAAAAAATATGCTACACTTTTATTTCTTTGAATCTTCTGAATTTTATAGTTTTAAAAAATTTAGCAAAAATTTTAAAAATCATCTGAATCTTTGCATAAGAAAAAGAAAGAGGCGTCAGAATTATCAATGATGTGTGTGATTCATTTTCCTTTTGTGTAATACGCCGCCTCTCTTTTATTCTGCAGAAACATAGCAAAGCTTTGTTTCATTGTTACGTCACATTTATACAACGACAAAATAAATTCAGATAAACTTTGTGGGTTCAAATTTCAGATTTGGCATTTTTTGAGTTCAGTGTTTTTCCGTATCGGAAGTGAGTGAAAAGTTCCGATAATTTTTTGTTGCAAATAAAATAAGTTTTTTACCCTTTAAAAAAAGAGGCGTTTGCTTTTAATCTTTTTAAACCAAAAAGGAAGTCAATTGAATGAAATGAATGAAATAAAAGAGCAGAGTCATGTCCCAAAAAAACAATTAGTTTAGGAAAAAATCTGCTTTAATTTTGTGTGAGTGTTTTTCGAAATTTTGTTTTTTTCAATTCTCTGAAAATTGCTTGAATGTGTTTTTTTGCTCCTTTTAGACGATTATCTGTAATGTTTTTGAACTTTAAGCATCTTTAAAAAAACTTTAGTCTTGAAGAAATTTGTTAATAATTCAGCAGCTTTCGTTGTGAGACAAGTGCGCGAATTTGAAATTAGCGCGCTTTGGCATTGTGTGACAACCTTTAAACTAACCTAAAAAAAAGTCAACTATTAAAGCGTTTGTACCATAAAAATTCGTTAAGTCTATAATTTCCATAATCTTTGCCCTTCTTCAATTTTCATCATCCCATTACTTTATCTTGTCGTCATCCATAGAACAGCATCAACAAAAAACAAAAACAACTTTTAACCCTTTATTTTATTCATTTTGAAAAATTATTTTTATCCAACTTTTTTTCCCAGATTCCCCTGGGATAAAAAAGCAGCAGCAGCAAAAAAAGAGAGAATTAAATGTCGAATACAATGAGCTTTCATGTTCTCGGCTACTACTTTGAGCTACGGCTACTTTTATAATTTTTTATACATTATATTTCTCAAAAAAAAACTGAAACTTGACAAAATTACTTTATTTTTTTTTATTATTTCCAATGTTTTTGAAGTTTTGTGATGGCACGAACGTATGACCCTTTTTGATTACGGTTGAATAAAAATTTGGGAATGATTATAATTGTTTTTTAAATATGAAAGTTATAAAAAAAAGTACGTCATTTTTGGCGATGTCGAAGATTGATGGAAGTTTCATCACTGACGGAAAGGGTACAAAGAAACACCTTTTTTGTGGTTTCATAAATTTATGCATTAAAAAAAGAGAGACAAAGTCAAAAAAAGGTTGGATTTGTATATTTTTTAATAAAAGCCGGAAGAAAGCTTTAAAGTTAGCTTTTGAAAAAAATGAATATCCTTGGTGATGATAGTTCCTTCCTGGGTGGTATTAAATTTGCATTTTCCGTAGTGTATATAGTTTGCGATTTAAATTTTATGATTAAAACACAATTCTAAACATAGCTGTTTTTTTGCAAAAATGGTTTCTCCTTCCAGAATAAAATGGATTAACCTAATCCAAATTTATCACTTCTTTTATTATAAAAAATAGCCTTGACCTTTTATATATTTTTTTGCAAAATTTACAATTTCCGTTTTTAAAATATGCTTATAGTTCCATCATAGAATAAAATTATTTGTAAATTAAAACTACAATATTTCTTAAATAAGTTTTTCCTCTTTTTAATCAACTGTATGTGATAAAAAAATGAGAAAAAATATTTTTTAAACAAGTTTTTTTCTTTAATCCAGTTTTAACGAGAAGTTGTGTGTTAATAGCCTCTATTTTGTTTGTTGTTATTTTTCTTTTGAAGTCATCCATCCTCAAATGCAGAAGCATTAACATAAGCTTGTTTGTTAAAGTTGTTTCTTTAAAAAAAAGTTAAATAGGGTCATTTACTTCTTTGGCGTTGTAAAAATATGACTGCGTTTATTTAAAAATGGAATATTTAAAAAATATTATTATTATTTTTTGCAACTTTATTTAGTTCTTTTTTTACATCCTCATCAAAGTGTTATTCAAAAAAATGTCTAAAAATTATTTAAAAAAGCGCATAAAAGGAAGCTTGAAAAAATTGTTTTGAAAGAGTAGCGAAGATTACGGTAGTTAGGAATGCATAGTTTTAATACAGCTACTGTAACCCATTAAAATCATAACTACTCTCCATAAATTTTTATATACTTTTTTTCTGTATCATTTCATTTCCATTTTTTCAAAAAATATTAGTCGAAAGAACTAGCTTGCTTCTTTCATCTACTGCTTTTTTATGAACATCCCAAGACCAAACCCAAGCATTGTTGTTTGAGGAAAAAAGAAGAGATAATTTTTTCATTAAAAATTCCATTTCAAAACATTACATTTTTTTAATGCTTTAAAAAAATGGAACCTTTTTTTTTTCAAAAAACCACGCAAAAAAAAATTGTAATTTATATTTCAAAGAAATGAGTCGTAAAAAAAGTATATTTTGTTTTTCGGTTTTTATTCATGAAAAAATATGTATGTATAAATTTTTTTGATGAAAAAACGTCTGATGGTTTAATGTCAAGCATCTTCGCATTTTTTTGTTTCATTTGTCTTATCTGTTGTCGGTCGGTTCTTGGTGGATGGGATTTGCACTTTTGAAGCTTTTTGGATAGGATTTTTCAAAAGAGATGACTGAGATTTTGTTGAATAATATAAGCTTTTTTAATTCAAAGAACAAAATTTAACTGAGCAATTAAAAGTTAATCCTTTATTTATTCGGGATACTGTATTTTTAACAAAAAGTTTGGTAATTTTCATTAAAACCTTTTAATCATTTATTTTTAAATAAATAATTTGAAGGTTAAAAAGGGATACGGTAACTAAAAATGATTTCGTGTGTTTAAATTTTGATGCGTGTGTGTGTTATTGACCGCCTTTGAATTCAATTGAAAATTTTAAAACACAAAATGTAATCAAAAATTTGAATTCAATTGAATCAGTGCGCAATTACAACCTCTTTCATTTTTGTTGCACTTTTTTTACTTCCGTTTTTTCTCTTTTTCTCTTCAAGCATTGTTATAACATTATCAGACAAATGAAGAATAAAAACACATGAGTAAAAAATAAAAAAGTAATTTGAAGCTTAAATAATTTGTAATTATTTAAGCTTTTATAAATATTCTTCCGTCTTCGTTTCATCTCTGACATAAAAATTTACTTACTTTTTTCTATAAAAGTAACTCAAAAACAGTTAAAAATGTTTTTAAAAAACGTGTCGTTTTCAATGTCGTCTGCCTTTTTTGTCAATTAAAAGCTCGACTTTTTTTTGAATAAATTTTAACTTTTTTATAATTGGTTAATTTTTTCAGGACAAATCTTCAAAATCTTCAACAACCACACAAAATTCATCAATAACACAATTCTTTATTGATCTTTGGAAGCAGCCTTTTTCAGCTTCTTCAAAAAATTACGGTTTGTACAACAGTGACGAAGAATTTAGAAGTTTATCAATGTATGAAATTGGTTCAACAAATCCATATGGGGTAAGTCCCTCCCCTTTTTTTTATCATCCTTTCCTGACTTTTTCTGTGTTTTTTGCTTTTTAAAAAAACGTCATTTTTGCTTTTTTATAAAAGTTTTGGAAAAAAAATTGTTACGTATTATTTTTTTTTCTAAAAAAAGGTTGTTGTTTTTCTTCGTTCTTTGCTTAAAAAAGAAAATGTCAAAATTAATATTTATCTTTGCTTTATTTTATGTTCTATCATTTTTTTAGACAAGCCCAAATTCAAAATCTCACGAACCTTACCAAAAGATGGTCTGTCAATTAACACATTCAAACAACAATTTATTACATGAAAACGAAAGACTTTCACATCGTGTAAAACAACTTGAAATGGCTATGCGAGAACAATCTGAATTATTAAATAGTATTTATTATACACTTTTTCGAAATGGTATTAATACTGTAGCTTTTCCTGATGGTTAGTTTTTAAAAAATTTAAAAATATTTGTATAGCTTTTAGTAGGTCATATTTGAGATTAATGAATTTTAAGTACGTGGAAAATATTTAAAAATTAATTAAACTCATTTTTTAGGAGAAGAAATTCATCTTTCTCAATTTCGTGGGCAATTATTAACTTTTGGAAAAACTAATACTGCTTCCCCAAGAGCTCCATTACAAAAAAGTAAGCTTATATCAAACTTTGTTGCAAATGCTAATCCTATTTTTTTAGCAGTAAATGGTTTAACAAGTTTTACAGCAGTACTTCGAGATCGACAACAAAGTGGCGGAGTTGAAAAGACATCAGATTTTTCCAGTGAATCTTCACTTTCTTCTGGTTCCGTTGATCAAGATGAACTTAAAGCTGCAATGTTAAAATGTATTACAAAAACAAAATACAAGAATAATGACTTTGATGATTTTGTTAATTGGTTAAATGATAGCGGAGTTGTAAGTTGTCCATCTGCTCATAAGTATTTAATAAACTACTGTATTTTAGCAATCAGCAAGATTTGAACCAGATCGAAAATCTCGGTCATTAGAAGAGCATATGCAAGAATCTCTTCGTGTTCGACAACCTCTTCAACGATCATCTCGAATTGAACATGCAAGATCAGAATCTGAATTAATTGAAGGCCAACGTCCATCAACTGAACATGCACCTCCACAATCCCTTGGTGCTATCCCTGAAAATTTATCTCAACAACGTCCATCAACTTCTGGATCTCTAAAATCAAAAACTTTAAGACATCGGTAAGTTTTTGACTTTGAGAGATTACTGTAGTTTTGCAGTTTATGCTCTGGGTTACTGTAGCTTTACACTATATTTTAATATTCCAAATATAAATGTTAATAATTTTTAGAGCTCAATCAGTTGCTGCTGGAAAAATTAATGGTTTTCTTGGTTCTCGACGAACAAGCTCTTGTGTTCGACAAAATACAGAACCCCGAAATAATTCTCAACGAAAATCCCTCGCAAATCTTGCTTCCATGAGAGCTACCTCTTCATCTTCCAATGCTCGACAACCAAGAAGAAATCTTATCTAATATCCCTAATTAAGCCCCGTAATACAAAATTTGTATATGTAAATATTGTTTTTTTATCATCAAGTATCTCCAATCAATACTAGACGATCAGTCAATTCAATCAAAAAAATCCTAAAATTTTTCTTTAGGGGTATTTTTTTAATCATTAATTTATTGTTTAAAAAACATTTTTTATATGTAAATAAATATAACAACACATACACAAAATTAAATTTATTAAATCATTTTTGAAAGTAAATCATTGAGCATCGTGGAATTATTCAAAAGTTCTTCATTACAAAAGTCACCAGTTTTACAAAAGCAAAAACCAGAGAGTGGAAGATATTTTTGAAAAAAACATTTTAGATCAAATTCATAATCATTGTTCAAAAAAGCATCTGTAAAATCTTGTTTTGAAAAGCATGCTTGAGACATTGGTGGAAGTTCAAATTTTTTTTCTTGATATTCTTTCGTTTCATCTGATGACCACCATAAAGCACATGAAGTTTCATTCAAATTTAAATTATAAAAATGGTTACATTGTATTGGACCAGAAGTTGTTGAACATTGTAAGGCTACAGTTTTATTGAATAAGATTGCAAAGAAGATTAATGTTGATACAAAAATTGAATTTTGAAATAACATTTTTTAAAATCTGTTGTGGATTTAATTAATTGAAAATAAAAATTTGCCTGTTTTATTTAATAAATAATTACAATAATAAATGATACAATATACAAAATAATAATAATATAATAATAATAAGACAACAACAAATATATTTTATGAAATATATTAGATTGAAAGGAAAGGTAAAGAAAGTGGATGGATCACCTTCTTTTATAGCAGAAATATTTGAGGGATCGTCGTTTTTGCGTACCAATTTGGGGGAACATTGTCTGTATTGAAATCGAGACAGCATAACAGGAAATGACTCTTTTTGCAAGGCATAAAAGAGAGGTAAAATAATAATAATTTGCAAAAATGCGTGACGCATCAAAGGTTGCAAGCAGCGACAGAAATAGTGGTGGAAAAAGTGATCTCCGAACTCAAGATGATAACACAGGGTGTATCTTTTAATACTTCCCTATTTTAAATGAAGGGGAAATAAATACTGTTAAGTTTTAGAAGCTTACACTTTCCCATATATGTTAAAGTTTAATTTTTCCAACTTTTTCAATTTTTCTTTTAAAACCTTTTTTGGACGACCCTGAATCGTGAACAACTCAAGCACTGTAAAAATGTTTTGCATGGCTTCTTGGGATCCATATCTCCCATATAAGTTACAATGAAACATCATACCTACTAAACTTAATGTTTTTTAAGCTTACAACTCAAAGATTAAGGCACCCGGACTTAAAAAAATTTTCATGTTTTTCCAACACTTAGAAATTTTTTAAAATCCGAAATTTTAAAATTAGTTAGAACCTCAATTGTTTTTATTTTAATGATTTATATGGGAGATATGGACCCAAGGAAGCCATGCAAAACATTTTAAGAGCGTCAGAGTTGTCCTCAGGTCCAAGATCCTCCAAAAAAGGTCCTAAAATTGAAGTTTAAAAAAGGTAGCAGAAACTAAACTTTAACACTTATAGACATATATGGGAAAGTTTAAGCTTCTGAAACTTAACAGTATTTATTTCCCACTTATTTAAAATTTGAAATCATTAAAAGAGACACCCTGTACAACAAATAAAAGTGCAAAATAGCTAACGATAAATTCCTTACGGTTAGTTGTTATTTGTTTCAACACGAATTTCTGTTTGTATCTTTACAAAGATCTGTCGTAATATATTTTTTTTGTGTTTTGCCTAAAAATAAAAGCAATTAATTTTTAAAAAAAGTTTTTCCTTGTTATATAAATGCGTTATAAAACAACAAAAAAAAGTGGTAGATAAGGATTAAAGAAAAAAAATGAGAGGGGGGAAATGATTAAATTAGAGAGGATAAAATTATATCCGATTAATCCATTGTTGAAACTTTTTTTTATTTTTTTAAATTATAAATAATAACATTATTTTGTTATTTGAATTGATTCAAGGGTATTTAAAAAAAAGTTCCCCAAAACAGCCACCTTTTTTTGGCTTCCTTTAAAAAAATGTCTTGTAACAAAATTATGACATTTTATTACCGTATTATTTTGGTTATGTTTGTTTTAAATATTAATTTTATCAATGGAAAAACCCTTCAATTGGAACATTTATTGAATAGTCCATCAGCAGGAGGGGATATGGATTTTGTGAAGGCAAATGCAACAAATGCCATGAATTTAACTTGCACAGAATTTGATTCAAATTGTCAATGGCATAATTTAAAGGATTCTAGTGTCTCCTTGAAATGGTTTCAAAGTGCCGCATATCTTGATCCAAATTTCTTTAAAATTGCTACCGGGGCTAGTGCTGTTCCAAGTAGGCTATCTGAAATCTCAGAGATATATGAAATCCAATGTTTTAGCTGGCAATTATGCTGTTGCTGCCTCAGATGATCCAACAAATTTTAATGCAACAGCAATTTTAATGTCAGATGTTGTAAAATGCCCGATGGGAACAAATGGATTCTCTTTCATGTATTGGCTTTCCCCAAAAGTTACTTTAAAGATCTGTACAAAATCCATCACAAGAGTATATCCAAATTATGATTTTTGTAGTGAATTAACTACTTCAATGAGTCCTGGACCTGTACGAGTTGTAATTCCTCCACTTCCAAATGATAGCTTTCAAGTAAGAGAGGATTTCATATATCCTTTTTAATTCCATTTTTTTACATTTTAGCTTTTTATTGTTGCCTCTAATTTTGTTTCAAATACCGGAGATTTTCAAGGTGGATTTGCGATAATTGATAATCTGAATTTTATACTTGATAGTTGTCTCTCGCCTTCAACACCCGTTGCATCAACACCTGGGATAATCCCTTCATTAACAACAAGTAATCCATCAACTGGATTAATGACTGGATCAACTACAATCAGAATGGCTGGATCTTCTGGGGCAACATCAGCAACAGGTAGCGGTGGAATGACGAGTGGTGGAAGCATGATGATGACGACACCTGCATCTGCTGCTGCTGTAAATGGTGGTACTGTAACATCAGGTGGAACAGGAGGAATTCAAGGTGCTACTTTTATCTTTACAAGGCCGTAGAAAAGGGGGATTAAACAGGTCCTGTGTCCTCTCCAAAAATGGCAACTTCCTTTGATTTTTTGCCGGGTGCGGCAAAATATCAAAGGCGTGCCCCCTGAATTCCAAAATACCCCCTTCAAATTTTAATTCTGTCTACGGCCTTGTTTTCAGGTGTTACAAGTACGATGGCGGCTATTACCGTAGCTCCATCTTGGAACTTGAGACCCACCTTCCCAACATTCGATATTCCAAAGAATAATCAATCTAATGTTCTTCCAGGTGGTACAACAATGTCTCCTTCAGCTTCAGGTGGTAGTAGTGGTAGTATTCCAAGTGGGACTACAATAGCTTCAGTTAGTGGAGGTAATGGTACAATGGCCTCGGGTAGTGGAAGTAGTGGTAGTGCAACAACAATGTCTCCTTCAGCTTCAGGTGGTAGTAATGGTAGTGCCCCAATTGGTACTACAATGGGTTCAGCTAGTGGAGGTAGTGGTAGTGCAACAACGATGGCCTCAGTAGTTAGCGGGGGAGCTGCAACAACGATGGCCTCAGTAGTTAGTGGTGGATCTGCAACAAGTATGGCTGCTGGAACTGGACCAACAAGTCCAAAACCATTAGTAACTGGTGCTACCGGTGCAACTGGAATGACTGGATCACTTGTTACCGGTGGAATTGCAGCCACGGGAGCCTCGGGTGTTACCGGTGCAATTGGTGCAACAACAGCAAAACCATTTGAATTAAATTCAACAGCACCCTTGCCAACTTTCCCAACTCTTGTTATTAGTCTTATTTCAACAACAACTGCGCTAAGACCTACTGTAACTGGTAGTACAGCAATGCCCGTTGTAGGTGGAACTGGAAGCTCCATGTCTGCTGGAGTAACTGGAATGCCAGTTGGAACAACAATGGCATCATCGGGAGTTGTTGGCGCTGGAAGTACACCAGTTTTATCCGGTGGAAGTGGATCAAGTATGGCTAGTGGAAGTGGAGCAACTATGGCAAGTGGAAGTGGAGTAACTATGTCAGGTGGAAGTGGCTCAACGATGTCAGGTGGAAGTGGAGTAACTATGGCAAACCCAACAGGTATGATGTCATTAAATACAACTGGAATGGCAGGTTCAGGAGGAACAACAACAATGAGGCCTGCAACTATGGCTGGAGTATCAGGAGGAAGTTCAATGGCTTCTGGTGTAACTGGAATGGTATCAGGAACAACAATGGCATCAGCATCTGGTGTTTCTGGTTCAGCTTCTATATCAAATACAACTGGAAGCGGATCTGCAATTGTTGGAGGAGGTTCCGCCACCACTCTTCCCGCACCACTTGTAACAACAACAACTGGTCCATGGCCAACAGTTGTCCTGAATTCAATGAGTCCATTACCGATGAATATTCCAACTTTACCAGCTGTTTCTGGAAATATTGGTTCTGGAGCATCATCCGGAACAGCAATGGCTTCAGCAGGATCTGGAACAACAATGGCAGCTTCAGGCTCTGGTTCAACGATAGTAGCTTCAGGATCAGTTGGTACCGGTGCAACAATGAATGCCGGTTCAGGAACTGCTGCAATGAGTGGAACAACAACTCCGAGACCTGCAAATGCATCAATGACAACTCCAAATGTAACATTAGTTTCAAGAGAAACGGGTGGAGTTTCTTTACCTCCAACACCTGGTAAAGTTCTCGAATTAAATTCAACTGCAGCATGGCCAACTTTCCCACCTATTGCTGCAACATCAGCAGCAGCAGGTTCAGCAATGCCATCATCAGGAGGAAATTCCTCGATGATGCCTACATCAATGATGTCAGGTACAACTGTAGCCGTACTTGTTGGAGGATTAAGCGCAGCTCCAACTGGAATGATTTCAACAAATACAACTGGAATAATGGCATCTGGAACAACAACAATGAGACCACTTACTTTACCTGCAGTGACAGGTGCTAGTACAATTGCTGGTGCAAGTGGGACTGGAATTGCCTCTGGTACTGGAATAACAATGATGGCACCTTCTGGTGGACTTGGAGCTGATCATACAAAAGCTTGTGCAGCTTTAGTTTGCACTTTTGATCCTTCAACTCCTTGCATGAACGATCTTATTGGAACAGTTTGGAGAACCAGCAATGTACAAATTGGAAATGATACACTGTCAATTGCTCCCGATGTTCCTGGTAAAAGATTGTTTTAAAACAAATTTTTAAACTTAATTCAAAATTTAAGGTAATACATTTGCATATGTCACTGGTCCACTTCGTTGGAGTCGTCTTTTATTAGATCCATTTGAACTTGAAAAAACTGTTAGCTTTGTTTTTAATTTTAAACTTTCTCTTCAAGCAACAACCTTGGCAAAATTAACAGTTTATGCCAAACGAAATGATTCATTAGTTGAAACTTCTCTTGTAACTGTATGTTTTTCACTTTTTTCTTTCTTAAAAGTCACTAACTAGATTTTAATCTTTTTACACTTTTTTTTAAGGCAGAACAACCAAAAGGTGATCTTGGATGGAGAAATACATCGGCAATTTTACTTCCTGGTTCATATGAATATGTAAGTCTTCCTTTCATTTTTACGTACATCAAAAAAATGATACACAGTTTTTTTTATAACAAAACATGTTTATTTGTTGTTTTGGCAGTCAAGTACAAAAGCTTAAACAATTTTTTTTATCTATTTTTATGCCAAAAAATTTTTGTTCAAAAAAAGAATGAAAAACATTTCAAAAATTTGTGTGCTGACAAAATACAGTAAAAATATTTGCTAAATTTAAATCATTTTTGGTTAATGTACTTTTAAAATTTAAAACAGAAAATAAAACAATTTTTAATACCAAAAATGGTAGACAATTTATAAATTTCTAAAAATGCATAAGCAAAATTTTCTGTACATTTCAAATTTTAATTCAAAAATTCATATTTTTATAGATTGCATTTGAAGTAAAAAATCTTGCAATGTCAGAAATAATTGCAATTGATACAACAAAATTGACACCAATCTTTGATGTTGAATATTGTCCCTCTTCAACTTCATCTGCGGCATCTGGAGGTTCAGGATCAGCAACAGCAGGATCGGCTGTCACAACTGCAAGACCTATCGTCGCAACAACATCCTCAACAAATTCATCTGTAGCAACTGGATAGAGATAATAACTCATTTTTGGATAAAACAATAAAAATTTATATATGCTAATTTTTGCGGGTTCTCTCTTTTCATTTTTACAACAAAAAAAAAATTTTTAACTTTTTTTAAAATAAAAAATGTATTTTTTCTTTCAAAGTTTTTTTCTTCTATTTTTTGCTGCTGCTGCAAAAATAATTTGCACCCGTTTTTCAACGACAACTTTTAGATTTTCTTGGCAAAGATCTTTGCTTTTTTTGAATGGATTGAATATATAAAAAAAGATGTTTTGTGTTTTTGTCAGGAAAGAAAGAAAACAAAATAAAACGGAAAATAGCTTCTTTTTTATGCGCAAATTTTTCTGCTATTTTTGAAATACAAAAGAATCAAAAAAAGAGAGCAGAAAAAAATTTATATATTTCTTAAGTCTTAAAAAATTCTTAATGGACTTTTTTGGTTTCTAAGCAAAAGCCAAATTTGCGATCAAAAAGAAAAAATTGGTTTTTACGAAGAAAGATCAACAACGTGATTTTAATATCATCTGTTTTTCTATTTTTGTTTCGTGCCAAATGGTTCTAAAGCACGAGATGATGTAATTTTATTTTTCTTTCGTTTTCGAAAGAAGATACATATTTGGAATTTTAAATTTTGAATGAAATAAAGGTGAATCATAATGATGCAATCATGAATATTTATCACAGTTGATGTAAAGTTTTGAAATTAAACATAGAGTTGACAAACGAAAATTACAGTAGCATTATATTACTATAAGTTGATCATATTGGGTTACTGTCATTTAATAAACTTTGACACAAATCTTTGCAGTTTAAAATTTGAAAATCATTTGGATAAACTATTTTCCACCTCAGAAACTTATTCAGTTTTTTAATTTTTTTAAAAAATGAATTAACACAATTATCGGTTGATTTTTATCACTACCTTCCCGATATTGTGAAAAGTTAATATTAATTTATGTTTTTGCCATTTTTCTCAAAAACTAATTTCTTAAAAAAAGGAATAATTTTCCCGCTTTTTTTCGATGTTTACAATTACGTGTAAAATTAGAAAAGAATTCAGGTTGTTTTCCCTTTTTTCTTCTTCCGATTTACACTACCGCAAAAAAAAAAACAAAACGATAAACATGTTTCCGTTTTTTAAAAAATTCTATTTTTGGTGATTTTGAAAGCAAAAAAACGACAAAACAAAATTTGTAACATTTTTTTAAAAAATGGATGACTTTTTGTTTCGTACTTTTATTGCTTTCTTCCTTTCCTTGATATCATTTCCTTAGCTAGCTTATACACACGGCACATTTTTTTGATAGCGGATCAAGATTAAATAGTCTGAGAAAATTTTTTAAAGCTTTAACTTTTAAAAAGTCGTGGGATGACTGAATTTCGAAAAATCAAAAAAATTTGAAAGTTTTCTCATGTTTTACAAGCCATTGGCGTCAGATTGAAAAAAAAGTTTTGCTAGAAATTTCGTAGTTTTTTAAAGAAGCAAGCGTCATTTTTATAAGATCATGTGGGATGAAATGGACCGCCGATGATTCAACAAACGGATGTTCTTTGAATAAATTTTTTTGGAGATGATGAATTTAATGAATAAAATAATTTCGATTGTTTTTAATTAATGTTAGTATCCGCTAAAAAATATGTGTTAAAAAAATACTGTAATCAGCGTCACAAAAATCAAACAATGATAAAAGAAAAAACAATTATAAAAATTTTGTCATCAAAAAATATATTATTATTGAAGACAAAAAAAATAGAAAAAAAAACAGATAATACAAACAATCAAAATTATGATATCAGTGAAAAAACAGCGATATTATAATAATAATACAATGGAAAGCAATCAGAATAATAAAAACAAATATTACGAACTTCCGGAAAATCATAAAAAAACTAAATTTATTCAAAGCAATCAAAAAAATTTATCATTTTCAAATCTTGAGGAGCCCCAATAAACAACTTATGTAACTCATAATGATCACAATCAAAATAATTACCAACTAAAAGTTTTACACCAGAAACAAAGGATCTTAATTATTTATTTAATTTTTGCAATTCTTCGAAGCTCTTCTTCTCCAATGGCATATTTTTCTGCTAATTCTGCTGATTTAAAATGGATTATTTTTACCATTTTAGTTACAGAAATTAAATTTTAAACTTTGATTTATCGAACGTGATCTCTGTTTTTCCCTCGTTTTTTGCTTTTTATTAAACCTGCAAATTATCATTTCATTGTCTTTTTCTGGCACTACATTTTTTTGCACGATTTTTTTCTCATTTCAAATTTTGATGAGACATTGAAAATATTCAAAAAACCCGCATTCTTGCATATTAAAAAAGTCATTTCACAATTTACCCTCTTTTTTCTTTTATGAAATTGAATCAAATACAAAAGAAAAAACCTAGACACAAAACAGAATCAAGCCATAATTTAAGCTAGAAAAAAGACTGTCTCGTCTTTGCTTTTTTATTTTTTTCCCTCAAAAATGACCTCACTAATTTTTTTTCTCATTTATGTCTCAATTCTTTTTATGATTTTTTAAAAAGCTTTGAAGCATCAGATTTTTCCAGAAAACATTTGAAAATTCCATCAACAACAAAAAAATATCAGTGATTTCGAGATGCTTTCCGTAACAAAAAAAGTTTCTCATCAACAAAAAAATAAATATATTTATTTTTTTGCCTTTTGTTCTTTTTTTTCTTTTAACATAATCTTTGGGATTGTTTTTTAGTTAAAAATATATTTATTTTTTTGCTATAATAATTTTCTTATTTTCTGGAAAAAATAATAAAACATTACAGACTTTTTTGAAAAAATACAAAAACATCAATTTTCCGAGAAGATAATAAAGAAGAATGCAATCAGTGATCCCTCAAATTTTGAGATCAAAGAAAAATATATTCATCTGGTCTTTTTTTGGAGCCTCAAAATTTTTACAAAGCTGCTAAATTATGTTTTTTGTGTTTTTCTTACCCAAAAAAATGTTTTGGAATTTGATTTTTGAAATAACCGATTAAAGATTTTATGATTATGCTGTTCCAAAAATAGAGCTGGGAATTCACAGGAAAAAAATACAAGAAAAAATGTAATCAATGATGATCTCAGTTTTTTTGCCTCAAAAAATTCTGTGTTTTTCGCTATAAATTTTTTTGTGTTTTTACCGAAAATTTTGGAATTTGATTTTTTTAAAGTTAATTGATCAATGATTTTTTGCATTCTGAATCACTGTTTAAAAAATTTTTAAAGCTAAAATTCAAAAAAAAGGACACGAAAAAGGCGGAGATAAAAATCATCCGATTTTTCGGAAGTAGATAAAAAAATGCTGATGATGAATGATGTTATTTTGGGGGGCCAAAGGCACAAGCATAGCCGAAAAAAAGGAAGATAGAACGTGCTATTTTTTTGTTGATTTCCGCTTGTTTTCTTTTTTTGCGCATTCTTTTCAGTTTTTTTTTGTTTTTTTTCGATGAACTTTTTTTCGAATGCACAGAAAAAAAATGAAAAGCGTGCCTCGTGGTTTTTGCAACATCTTTCGGTCTTTTTTTTTGGCATTCCGATCATTGGCCACTGACCACAAGGCACACAGAGAAGCGATCTTTCTCTTTCGTGCTTTTTTTGGTTTTGGTTTTTGAAAAAAAAAACGAAAGTCCAACCCCTTTTTTTTCTTTTTTCTTTCGTTTCTGTTGCCTATAAAAGCTTCAACCCTTTCTTTGTCAGCCATGTCATTCCTTCAAGGAAAAGAAGAAAAGCTTTAATTTTATAAAAGAAAAACTTTTATTCTCTTTTTAACAGACTATTCTTGTTCGCTCGCTATTATTGTAATAGCATTTTAATCAAAAGTATCTGTTTTTAAGAAAAAAAATCAATCTATTCCATTTCAAAGATGACATTTGCCACAAATATTTTTGTTGTTTCTGAATCCCCTGAATCATATTCAATTCTTCGTCGAGAAGAAGCTACTGCTGCTGCAACATCTGAATCCCTTTCACTTGAAACTTCTTCATCTGCAGAATCCTTTGAAAGTGATAGTGGTATTGATATGGATGAACAATTTGTTACATATCAAACATTAAATGATTGCCAAACCCAACAAGAATCTCTTATTGACGACAATGATAGTGATGGCTCAGAATCTGATGCATCAATAATTCGTGAAAATTCTGATGATTCACTTTTTGAAATGCTTTCATCCGTTGGATTTTCAATCAAGAAACGTGTCACTTTTAAGCCAATGGTCAAAGTTATCCATTTTGAATCTGCAGAATTAGCAGAAAAATATGCCATTGAAGAAGAAGAACGTCGAAGAATTGCAAAAATTAATGAAGAATCAAAATCTTTTGTTTCTGGTGTTAAATTTTTTGTTGGTAATAATTACGATAGTGATGAAGATGATTATTGACAAATAATCTTCTTTTTTAATGCTTTAATTGTATTTATGTTTTTGATGGATATACATATTGTTTACATTGTTCTTTTGATTTTTGTTATCACTCATATCATTATTGTCTTTATTGTTTTTAAAATTGTTTATTTTATTAATTTTGATTTATCATTTTTATCTTTGATATTATTATTATCATT
>CABFKO010022209.1:0-13847 GCA_901766855.1 Panagrolaimus sp. ES5
TTTTTTCAATTATCATTCAAAATAGCAGTAAATTTACTTGCCATGATCAAATAAATGGATTATCATCAATAGAAATATCATAAAAATAATAACAATGATGTGTGGAAGATAAAAAATGATAAATAGTGATACTCAAGCATAAACGTAAGTATTAAATACATATATAAACTTGTATGATTATGTTGTTTCAGGTTGCTTTCTGGTATTAATCAATGTTTCATATATACGGTACAAAAGAGCAAAAGTGGTCTAAACGCGTCGTAATGGTACTGTCTCGATAAAAGATGGAAGAGAAAAACAAAATTTCTTTCAACAGTTGACAAAAAAATAATAATTTTGCTACAAACAAATAATGAGTCCATCCATTATAACCAAATAAAATATATAATTTATTATTTACAAAATATATTTATATTTATGATACACGATATTTAAAATTACCCTAACAAAAGTTTTGATCATACTTTTCATTTTTTAAATTGCTTTAAAATTTCATCGGCAGCATCTAACGTCTGATCTTTTTTGAAGAAGCATAAACGGACATAATGATCATGTCCCTTTTTATTTTCATCTGAATAAAAAGCTGATGGTGGAATTGTTGCAAGTTTCTTTTCACGGCATAACCATCGCACAAAACGGAAATCTAATAAATCTGAAGAGCCTGCATCATCTTTAAATGGCCCATCTAAAAAAGCACCGTAATAAATCCAAAAATTTAAAGAAGAAACAAACCAAATGAATCAAAATCTGCCATTAAAAAATATCCAGCTTGAGGGACAATCGGTTTAAGTCCAGCTTCAGAGCAAGATTTAACCAATCTATCACGTAAACGTTCAAGCTGTGATGATAATCCAGTAAGAAGATAGCTTTCAGACTTTTTTCCCGCCTCAATTAATTCAATTTCTTTTTCAAAACATTGAGCAATTGCTTCTTGAATAGGTGTAATAGAAGTAAAAATGCTGAAATAATAAAGTTAAAAATTGAACTAATGAGTGTATATAATCTTTTACCAATTTTGATGAATATTTTTCAGGGGTTGAAGTAAATGTGATGGAGCAATTGCCCAACCAGTTTTCCATCCGGTAACAGAAAATGCTTTCCCAGCACTGCCTATCGTAATTGTTCTTTCATACATTCCAGGAAGAGTAGCTAAAATATATTTTAGATTTTATAAACACTGTAGCTTACTAAAAATATATACCAAATCGAATCATTTCATGTCCAGGATAAACATGCCATTCGTACACTTCGTCAGCAATCACAATTAAATCATGCTTTTTTACAAGTTCTGCCAATCCTTCAAGCTCTTTTCGAGTAAATAATTTGCCTAGAAAAATAAATAATTTTAAATTTCCATAACAATCTTAAACTTCTGAAACTGTACCTGTTGGGTTGTTTGGATTATTCAAAACCAACATCTTTGTCTTCTTTGTAATTTTCGATTCAATCTTATTTAAATCAAATTTATAATCTTCACTTGTTTTAGGATTTTTTGACAATTCCATAACAACCGAAACAGGAACAGCACCAGCCATTTTAATTTGTGGAAGATATGAATCATATGCAGGTTCCAAAACAATAACTTCATCACCCTTATTCAACCATCCAAGGAATGAATAATATAATGCAAGATATGCCCCAACTGTAATCAAAATATCAGTTTGGGGATTGACTTGAGTTTGTAAAGTTCTTGAATATAGTTTTGCTAAAGCATTTACAAGTCTAGGATGACCAAAACCTCTTGTATATTGATGCCATGGAGTTTGTTCAGGGTGTAATGAAATTTCTTTAAGAATATCAGTTGCAAATTTTGGAGCTGGATTATCTGGAAATCCCTAAAAGATAATTATGTGAAATCAGTAACAATATTAACAAAGTATTTCTTACTTGTCCCAAGTTAACAGCATTACATTCTGCAGCTAAAGCAGTAAATTCAACCCTAAAAACGTAATCTCCAACATATCATTATATAGGTTTGAATTCTTACCAGATACTTGGTTTAGAATCACGAACAAGTTCAGAAGGTAAATGATGATGCGTCATTCTAATAGAATCGACTGAAATTGTTGGAAAAAAGTTTTTTGAAAATAAAAATCTTGAAGAAAAAATGAATGGATTTTGCCGCAACATTTTGATACACAAAATCAAATGGTCTTACAACAAAAAGTATGAGATAGAGTTTTGATAAATGTTATCAATGCTTTTTTTATTAAACTTTTACCACATAAAAATATTAAATTATTGTTGAATTGAAATGAAGCATTCAAATTTTTTGTTTAAACTTTAAAGCTTGAATTTGTAAGATGTTTAACAAAGTTGCTTTCGCTTTGAGAAAGATTTGTTTTGTGCTTTTTTTTAAATCACTGATTGAAAGCTAGCTTGATTGGTTTTTATTGCTGGATTTACTTTCTGTAGAATAGTATTTTAATATGGATTAATTTTCTTTTTTAATCTGTTTTGTTTTTCAACAATTTGCAAAAAAATGTCACATGTTTTTTTGTAAAAAGCGACCCAGTCATTGCTTAATGAGCAATGACTACAGTAACCTTTAAAATTTAAAAGTATTAAGAGATGATTCGGCAGTATTAAGTTTGAAGTTCCAAAAATGTATTTTTTTATTACCTAATATACTAATATTAATAAGTTAGCAGAAATTTTTATAAAAAAATAAATACTGCCGAATCGGCTTAACAACAAAGATTTGAAAAAAAACATGCTTTCTTTAAAAAATGTACAAAATGTTTGCTCCATATTATCTTTTTAAAAGAGTTTGTCATTATTACAAGAGAGGCCATACAAAGTGCCATTATAATTGATTGAAAATTATGTGGATTATGTATGTCTTGCCTTTTTCTTGACCCCTTTTTGGATATTCGTTTGCTGCTTCATTTGTTACAACTTTGCCATTTTTTAAATTTTTTTTGGTTTTTCTATTTTTTTGTCTTAATCAAGAAAATATGTATCTTCCCGAAGACATTTCAAATGATTACCGTTTTGCTTTTGAACAACGAAGATATCAAAATTCTCGACCATATTATCCCCATTTTTGCAGTTTTATTTTTAAAATTGATCCTTTGATTGTTGCTGAAGAAGGATATGCAGAAAGTGATGAATTATATGTTGGAAAACTTCCATGGAAAATGTTTGTTAAAAGTGGGGGAAAAGGATTATATCCATTTATGATTGTTGGAGTTGTTGATCATAATAATGTTGAAGAAATTTCTTACAAAATAACTTTGCAAGGAATTAAAGCTGAATATAATGAAAAACGTAAGAATTCTTTAAATTTACAATAATTCCCGAAATTTCCAGCGATTATGAAGCTTGAAAATCAACAGAAATTTTTAGGACAAAATACCGTAATTATCGGCGAAGAAACAAATCCAAAGCTTTGTTGCAATGAAAAAATTTGGTATCGCTCACTTTTTGATGATATCCCGCAAAGTTCTGAAGATTATCGAATGCCATTAATTTTTGAAGTTGCAATTAAATATCGATGCCCAGGAGAAGCTTTCGAACCCAATATTTTTGAAGTGATGAATCCTTCTTATCATTCAGCTCTTGAAAGAGAACCTCCACATTTTCCACGAAAATCTCGTCCATCATTGGATTTAGCAACTAATTTTGATGACGCTGAATTTGCTGCAAATACTTCTTCAACTTTAATCTTTCTTGCAGTTCTTTATCTTATTATTACATCTGTTTTAGAAATCAATTTTCTTTCATCTCTCTTTCACATTTTCTGTTACCTTTTATCTTTTGTATTTACGCTTGTATTTCTCTTTTTTGATATTGCTTTTTGGATTCTTTATTTTCCGTTAACTCATTGTTTAAAAATGTTGAACTTTTCCAATTTCTTTTTATATCTTCTAAATCCTTCTTTCCATGATACTGTAATTTTTTCCACTTCTTTTGCTTTTGAAAATGTTACAAAATTATTTTGAAGAAATAAACTGAATAAAATATTGAAAATGTTTCTTTTTTTTAATTTTATCTCGAAATTATGGAGCTCTTAAATTTTAATACTATTCGAGCACGTTGGGAAAAACTACCGTAATCTTAAATTTCAACCAATATTTTTGAAGCCCATTAAAATGATATAGCTTTGAAAAGAAATTAAAGGGAGCTTTTGTTCAAATATGCTCTCAATAACGAGATAAAAAAAAATGCAAATTTTCAGTTTTTCCGCGTTTTTCGTTGATTTTAAAAAAGAAAGTAAAGCGGATTCTTTTTTGGGATTTCGCATATAAAAATCCACAAAAACTACCATGCCTTTTCATATTTTGTTTACGGTAATACATAATTAGCATTGTTTGATCTACACTTTTGAAAAAAAATTCAACTTTTATAAAATAAATATTTAAAAAAAACATGTAATAATACAAGATTTAAATAAAAGATACAAAACCAAAACCGTACAAAAAGAGACCAAAAAATTAAAAGAAGAAAAGATATTTAGCTTAAAACAACGATATCATCATCAGAATCATTATCACCATTATTATCTTCATAAAATTCTTCACCTTCATCAGGTTCTTCAGAATGGATATCGCCTTCATCGTCGTCATCACCCTCTTCAGCTTCATCAAAATCTTCTTCTCCCATTGTATCATCACCTTCTTCATCTTGTGGATAATTAGGTAATCCAGCATTTTCATAATCTTCATATTGTTCATCATCATTATTTTCTTCTTCATGAGCAAGATTTGGTGGTTCTGGGAATGATTCAGCATCTTGTACACCATAATAATCTTGATCATTGAAATCAATATTATCACCATCTTCTGGAACAATATCTTCATCCATTTGTTCATCACCACGTTGTTCAACAGATGGTACACGATCTGGTGCATCATTAGATTGTTCAGCCATATAAACAAGATCATTTGAAACTTCTTCATCAACTTGCTGTGTGGCATCAACTTCTAAAAACAAAATATACTGTAATATAATCGCAAATAAGAGTTTTTGAAACATACCAGGACGAGATTTTTTTGCAATAGCGCCAGAAGGCACTCCAAAATCAGCTTCAATAACATCTTGAATAGTTCTTTTACGAGTTGGTGTTGAAGGTTCATTGGCTGAAGATTCACTAATAAGATTCGCATCAGATTCAGATGGCATAGCTGCTTGTGCAGCAATTTCAGCTTTGAGACTTTCAACTTGAGCAAGATATTGATCACGTTCATTCTTAAGCTGTTTCAATTCGACATCTTGTTCAGCAGTTCGATTTTTAATATTATTAAAAGCATTTGTTAAACTTTTAACACGCATATCCATTTCACTGCTAGCATTCGCTTTATTTCGAGCATCTTCAAGTTGTTGCTTCATTTCATTATTTGTTGCAGTCAAGGTATTAATTCTTTCATTTAAAGCCTTAAAATGCGTATACTGTAAAAAGTAAAAAAAAATTTAGCGCTTACTGTAATTTCAACTTTCAAATTATTTATTTCAGTTTGCTTAGCTGTAACTGCTTTCTTAATTCCATATGGCATATTTGGTGGCAAAGCTTCTTCTTGAATTTGCTTCTTTTCAGCTTCAAGTTTTGCAATTTGAGACTAAAATGTTTATTTTAAGCGTTTTTGTAAACATACAAATAATAAACTCACTTGAAGTTGAGTAATATTTCCGGTACATGTGCTATGTTCATCACGGTATTTTCGAGCCAATGTTTTAATCTTTTGCATATTTTCAGTAGTTTCTGCCAACTTCTTTGCCAAATTATTTTTTTCATTTTCCAATTCAGCAAGTTTTTGAGCATCTGCAGGTGAAGCAACACCTTGAGTAATTTGTTTTTCAGCTTCACTACAACGCTGTCGAACTTCTGCCAAATCTTTCTTTACTTGGGCAAGCTCTTGTGCAGTAGCAGAATATTGGCTTTCTGCAGCTTCTTTAGCACGTGAAACTTTTTCAAGTTCATAATTTAAACGTTGAATCTAAAATATCAGAAAGTATAAAAGTAAAAGAATTCCAACAAATATTTTACTTCATGTTCAAGAGCAGTAACTCTTCCACGGACGCCATTGAGTTCATTCTGTAATGCTTCATTTCGACGTTGAACAGATTGAAGAGATCCAAGCCGATTAACCAATTCATTCTTTTCATTCATAAGTTGTCCATTAATTTGAACTTGTCTATTTAATTCTTCAACTTGTCCAGATAATTGGTTAATTTGTTGTTCATCAATATGTGCTTGAGCTTTAATACGTGAAAGTTCAATTTCAGCTGCCATTCGCATTTCCATTTCTTTATCTTTAATTTTTCGAAGAATATCAACAACTGCAGTAAGAGAATTGTCTGCAGATTGTGAAGTATTTAATCCAGATGATGAGGTATCCAATTGGGAATTAAGTAATGAATCTTGAGTAAGAGATTGAATTTTATCATACAGAGTATCCATATTTAATTTTTGTTCATGATCCCGAGTTTGTAATTCGCTCAATTCTTCAGTCAAACGAGCTTTTTCTTTTTCAAGTAAAACCTAAAAAAAATAAATTAATTTTTGTAATGTACTCTAGCAACTAAAACCGACCACAGAATTACGAAGACGAGAAACCATTGCATCATGTTCATTTGAAGCACTTTCAAATCTTTCATTACTTGATTTAAGATCCGATTTTAATTCAGCAATTTGCTTCTCTGCAGCTACAAGTTGATCATCCAATAATTTAACACGAGAATCAATATTATCTCGATCAGATTGAGCATTTTGAAGAGAGCTAAGAAGTTCGGTAATTTCTTTTGTTTTACCTTCAACTTGATTTTGATAATTTGCAAGAGATTTTTGCAATTCAGCAATTTGAACTTGATATTCATGTCGAATTGTATCCATTGAATGGCTATAATTACTTTCCCGAGCTTCTGCATCAAAAACTTTTGCATTTAACTCTTCAATTGTTTTTCTCGCATTTTCAAGTTCAGTTGTAAGCTCTTTGCATTCTTGTTGCAAACGTGTCTGTTGCTGCGTTTGAAGCTAAACCGTTTAATAATGAATTAGGAAATTTATAATCTCAAATTGTTCCTACCTCATCTTGACTTGTCATAGTTGTTTCAAATCCTTGAGTTAACCGTTGCAATTCATCAAGTTCTTTATCTTTTGCTTCAAGTCTTGCTTTCAATTCTAAAATTTATATTTTAATAAAAAATGTATTCAAAAGTGATAAAGGCTTACGATCAAGTTGAGCCCGTTGTTCAGTTAATTGTTTTTCATGATATAAATTCTTATTTCGAAGCTGTTGAATTTCTTTATTCAAACCATCAACAGAAAGATCTAAAAATTTATAAGGATGAAAATACAATTACATGAAACTTTAAAGATACCAGCTGATTTAAGCTCTTCAAATTTCTTCAAAAGCTCTGTATTTTCTGCTTGAGTTTTTTCAAGAAGCTGTTCCAAACCATTATATTGTTCACGATGATATTTTAATTCAATTTGAAGTTTATCTTTTGCAGCTACTGCTTCTCCCAACGTTGCTTGTAATTCCATATTTCGACGGTCAGAATGTGAACGAAGATCTTCCACAGCATTACGGTAATTATCGCGTTCAATCATAAGAACATCCAATTGAGATTTCATTTGTTCAATTTTTTCTTTTTCTTTAACTTTTAAAATATTTTCAATACCTTCTAATGTTAAATTTGTTCTTTCAGCAGAATACCGATTTTCACGAAGAACTTTTACTTGAGCTTCATATGAAACTGCATTATTTCTTGCAACATCGTATTTATCATTGAGAAGTCGAAGATTAACATTTAACTTTGTTAATTCATCTTGCTTTTGGAAAAGTTCATTGGTAAGCTTTTGGATTCTTTGTTCATCACTATCAAGTTGAGCTTTGTGCTTTGCTATTTGTTCATTCTTCTTTGAAATTTCTTTTTCAAATTCATTAACCTTTTTAAATGCAGTTTCTTGATTCTTCTTTTGATATTCCAAATCACTTTCAATTCGGCCATTCGTAACACGAAGTTGACTGATAAGTTCCATTTGAGAATTAACACGTTCATTTAAAGTTCTAAAAAAATGCTTTGTTAAAAAAGTTACAAAAATGAATAAGCTGCTTACTCTTCAGTTTTTTGTTTATCATTGACAATGTACCGAAGTTGTTCTTCAAGCTTTTCAAATTTAATTTTCCATTCATTATTGACATCTGGTTCAACAAAGTTACGAGAATTGTTAAGAGATTTCATGGGTGAACGTTGTCGATGTTCAAGTTCTTCTTTATATCCATCACGCTGCTTTTCAAGCTGATTAATAATGAATGATGTCTTTTCTTGTGAATCACGAAGCATTTCAATTTCATGTGAAAATTCAGATAATTTAAGATGAAGACTTTCAATTCTAAAAATAATTACCATGATTAGAAAACTATACTTTTAGTTTAAAAATGAGGCTTACTCTTCTTGTCTTGCTTGCTTTACACTTTCTTCATTTGAACGTTTGAGTTCTTCAAGCTGTTGAATAAGTTCAATATTGCGTTCATGAAGTTCACGGATATTTGAAAATACAACAACATCATTTTCTGAAACATCCGGATCATAATGACCAGTAGATTGTTCAGCAACATAAAGAAGTTTTTGAACCTAAATCAAAAAAAAAACTTGGAAATTTTTATAGATTACTGTAATCATACTTGTTTCTTTAAAGTTGAATTTTCATGTTGTGCGCTTAAAAGCTCAGTTCGTGTGAACTTAAGTTCACGTCCAACATTACCAGATTCTGTTCTAAGATGATCCCGTTCATCAAATGCATGTGTCAATTGCCGCCGAAGTTCATCATTTTCAACATGAAGTGTATCATTTTCTTTACGAATAAGAAGTACATTCGGTGCATTTTTCTTAAGATCATTCAAAATTGTACGAACATAATCTTCAAGATCTTTTTGTTTTTGCTTTTCTTCAGCCAATTCAGCAAGAACTTTACTGTGTTGAGCATAAATCGATGAAAGAGAAGTTCCTGATGAAAGAAGTTCAGCTGCAGATGCAGAAAAGGCAGAAATATCACTACCAGGTAAACCTAAAATCAAAAAGATTAGCAATGCTTAGAGATTATCAGATAAGTTACCACTTGTTCCAAATTTCAATAATTCATTTGCTTTATCAAGTTCATCTTGTAATTGAACAATTTGAGTTTCACGATCTGAAACTTGTTGACTTGCTTCATCAGCAATTCTTTTATTTTCTTCATTTACAGCAACTAAAGCAGCATCTTTTTGAGTCAAAGCTTCACGAAGCTCTGTTTCATCACTTTTAAAGCATTCAAGCTCAGCTTTTAAGCTTTCAACCTCTTCTTTATATGTATGAATTAAGCGCTCTTTAACTTGAAGTTCAGCAGAGATATTTTCAACATTAGTTCGACTTTCATTTTTTAATTCAGTATTTCTTTCACGAAGTGCCCGACATTCTTCTTCTTGCTCTTCTAATCTTGCTGTAAGACTTTCATTTTTAAGCGTAAATTCATCAACTGAAAAAAAGGTTTCATATATAACATTGCATAAAAGGTTTAAAAAATGATCTTGATTATGATGAGATTTAGTTTTTCTATATTATTGTGTTGTTTATGTTTAGTTTTGATAAAATAATTCTTACATAAATCTTTTTATACTTACCGGCATTGCCAAGTTCGGCATTTTTGATAGTAATATCCCGTTCAAGTTGAACAATTTGAAGACGTAAAGATGAAATTGTTTTATCCCGATCAGCTAATTCATTCATATACCATTCACGATTTTTTCCATAAAGTTCTTTTTCTTGTGCCCATCTTTCTTTGTCATGAGCAAGAAGAGCTTTTTCAGATTGGAAATCATCGATATCAGTTTGCAATTTTGCAATCTTTTGTAAAGCTTTTTGATAATCATCTTTAACACTTTGAATATCTTCTAAAAAAGATATATGAATGTTAGGCTATTTTTATGGTCCTTAAAGTATTAGACGAACCTGTTAATGATCGTTTTTCAGAAAGCAATCGAGTTGTTTGTGCTTCAAGAAGTTCTTTTTGATGCTTTAATTGAGTATTTTCTGATTGATATCGAGCTTTATCTATCAATAATGTTTCACGCTCTTTATCAATATGCAAATAATTGTTGCTTTTTTCCAATGCAGATTTTTCTAAAATATTATCAGCATTTAATTTTGAAGCGATAAAGTAGGCAAAAACAAACCAAGGGTTTGATTTGCAGTCTTTAAAGCATCATTTTCTTTATTAACTCTTTCAACATTTTGTTTTGATTCATTTAGCTGTTCTTTCAATACAAAGTTTTCACGTTCTAAAAGGTAGAGGGAAAATTTATTGATAAATTAACAAATTGTGAACAAACCAAGTTCAGCTAATTTTACTTTAACTTCATCATTTACTGAAGCATCTTCCATGACTGTTCGTTGGTACTCTAAAAGTTTTGGACTAATGCTTTGTGAAATAGATTTATTGAAAAACCACAACGGGTAACAAAAATATCAGAACAAAAAATTTACGCGGAAGGGACAAAAATATGTCGTTATAATAAAGGTGGACTACATAAGAATGCCATGTATGTAGCATCTATTAAATTACAAATTTTGTAATTTTTTATTTATATAAAATGTAATTAATGGTAAAACAATTTATATCTCTTCAGTTAAAAAATAATTAATTTGTAAAGTCTACGAAGCGATTTGTTTGCGCGCTTTTCTTTCCTTTAAATGTTGTTGTGACCTTTTTTGGCATTAAAGTACAGAAAAGCAAAAAAAAATGTGTTGACTTTTTTTGAAAAGGAGAAAAAAAAGAGCTCAACGGTGAAACGCATTGATCTAAGAAAAAAACTACCTGGGAGCTTATTAGGATTAAGTAAACGTTGGGATGCTGAAAATTGCATCACTGATGGACGACTTGCTTGATCTTGTTCTTGTCTTGGGAAATCAAACCGATTCTAGAAATGTATGAATTAATAGAAATCACATAAAACTTGTATCTTACTTGAAAGAATGATTTTGAACCATCAACAATGTGATACAAAGTTCCCCATTTTTTAGCCAAACCTTCACCTTTTCTTTGCGTTTCCATTTTACAGCCATCTAAATCCTTTTTAGCTTCAACGGAATTATTTTCATAAGCTGCAATATGAAGGGAAAGGGCGCTATTGTTGGCACTTTTTGCTTTTGAAAATTTATCTTCGTTTAAATTTCGACCAAAATTTAAGCATTCAGATGATTTGCTAGACTTTTTCCAAGAATTTGAATCTTTTATTGCTCGTAAATCATTTGCATGATAAAAATCTGACAGTTTTGAAAGGGCTGCAATCCTTTCTCCGGAGTTTCGTAAACTCATATCGAAGCCTGTGAAACAATGTTAATAAACTCTAACAATTTTTGTGATAGCAAAAGATCGAACATTTTAAAATCATTGTTTTTGGTTTCCAATTCTTATAGACTTTTTTTTCAAAGATGTTTTTGAAACAGGATTGCGGCCTTTATGTGTTACCGTGATCTTGAAGTTTTTTGTTATCAGTTGCTACACTTTTTGGAAGAAAAGTTTTGTCTAATTCACATTTTTGATTTTGATTATTTAAATTGAGATTACTGTATTGATCTCCAGAAATAATATCAACTTTTTGTTTATCTTTAAAAGACAAAGAATCATCTTTTGCTGCCATCTAAAAATAGTTATAAACCCGCATATATATAAAATTAAACAATTTCCGCAATATATAGTCATTTATTCTTAATTTTAACTGACACTAAATGGGAAAAAATTGAACATATAAGAAAGTCTATCTTCACCACCAAACATTCTCTTTAATTTTTTACAAAATTGAACCACTGCATTTTGTAAACTAAAAAAATAGAACAAAAAACTAGCGTAGCAAAATTTGAGGATAAAAAAAATAAAAAATAAGGGTGATGCAAATAATAATTTTAAAAAAATGTGTAACAAGACTTGTACATTACGCAAAAAAAGACCCAATGGCCCGCATCTTTTTTCTTTTCTTTAAAAAATATTATTAATTTTCAAGTTTTAAAATTCTAAGAATGGCTTCGAACAAATAATGGTATTATCTTAATAATAATAATAATAATAGCTAATATAACAAATTTTATCGGAGTTGACTCCAGCAGCATAATTCCGACTCCCACTCCGCAATGGAAGTCGCAACAACACTGTCAACGGTGCAACGTCTTGATCAACGCTTTTAGATAGAAATTTCATGTGATGCTTTTTAACAGGCTCTGGGGAAGCAAGATGCTTTCACTTGCATAAATTTTATTAAAAATATTTTAAAGTTTAAGAAATTGTATTTCGGAAATAAGGAACTATAATAATGCTGAAATTTCGGTGAAAAACAGAATGGGCGCACTTTAAATTTTTTAAATTCTGTTTAAAGATATGTGTGAAAGTTCAATGTCATTTTTTTTAAAATACCCTTTTTTATTATATAAATGTAAAAATGGAAAATGTGATAAAACATAACATTTTATTTCATATTTAAAAAAGACGCTGTATTTACAAATAATGTGTTCAAAGAGAAGGGGGGAGAAAAAAATGAGGTTTTTACTTTGGCATTTTTTGATTAAAAAAAGATTTAAAAAAACTGGAAAGTTAATTTGGAAGCGGCAGTTTTGGTAATTGTCAAAAAGAAAAAAAACATTGAAAGATTTTTAGGGAAACAAAACAAACAAAAGTTTTATGCTTACAAAATAATAGAGAAAAAAAGGAAGATCATAATATTAACGAATGATTAACACAAAATAATTTTTTTGGCAGAGACATTGAGTAAATGATAAAAAAACAGAATGCATAAACAACAACAAATTTGAACTATTAATTATTATTTTAAATATAGAATTGCTATCAAATAACCAAAAAAAAACAATATAAATGCAAAAAAAACAAATTAATAAAATTAGGCATTATAAACAGTTGAGAACTTTGAATGAGTTTTTTTTTGAAGTTAATATAATACTTGAACAAAACTTTAAGATGCATGAAACCATATAAGTTAACAAAGAAGATCAGTTTTGGCCTAAAAATTATGAATTTAAAATCTTTTAATGAAAGAATATCAAAAAAAAACTTACTGGATGAAGTTGTAAGCGATCAAAGATGGAAGAAAGTTCATCAAAGCTTGTTTGTTGAAGGACAACATATTCTTCAAATTCTGTTTTCTTTGCACAATGAACACAAAATACTCGAAATTTGTTGTGATGTTCCTTTACAAAAAGCATATTAAAGACTTCAATCTAAAAAAATAAAAATTCTTATACATATTACAATAAATACCGTAATCGAAAAACTTACATCACAATTATGGCAGTAATGTGAAGCTTCACCTTTAATTCGAGGCTGATATTTTATTGGATTTTTTGTTCGTGTTTCAATGTAATCATATATCATTCGACAAAATGCAAGAGATCGAATTAAAACTCCTTTAACAACATTAAAGAATTTTTGATTTGTAAATCGAACATTTATTGCAAGTTGCCAACATAAATGTTGCATTGGAACTAATGAACGATAATTTGTTAATTTATTCCATTCATACGCATATAATGACATTTCTAGTTGTTCAGAAGTCATTGGTCCAACATTCCATGCGACTGAAAAAAAGAGAAAAATTGTTGACACAGATTTCCATAAAAAAAACTGAAAATCATTTTTTATACATAGACTTTTTTTATCTCTGCTTTTAAAATATTTGTGCTCAAAAAAATACTGACCTAAAAAGATAAGGAGATCAGGAGAAATCATTTGGTATAAATAGATATTTTTTATCTATAGAATTCAAAATAAATTTCAAGATTGTGTAAGAAGCGTAAATTTATTTGTATGAAGGTAGAGCACACTTTATTGGATTAAAGAAAATTATTTATTTTGATGA
>CABFKO010022231.1:0-11496 GCA_901766855.1 Panagrolaimus sp. ES5
TTAGTAATATAATAAATTACTATAAAAAAAGAAATTCAATACAGTAACTTCAAAAAAACAAAAAAAAAACAATTATAAATAAACCCCAAAATCCAGTTAAAGCCAAGTTCAAATTAAATTTCTAAAAAGTAAAGTTTTATTATAAACAATCTTCTTATTTGCACAAAAAACATACCTTTTTTGGTTAGTTTTTGATCATAAGTATCAGGAGCATTTGTATGAGCCACTAAAAAAGAAATATTTTCAAATTATCATTATGCGACTTAAACAAAGAACTGTTAAGCTTACCCTATCTTTCATCAAATATTATCAGCTGTATGTTATTTTTTTTAGCAAGATTTTTCAAACTTTCTTTATTATTTGAATCCATTCGTAGTGTTACGATAAAAGCTTGAATATCTTCTTTTTGAATATTAAGATGTTCTGCTAACCTAGCTCGCTTATCCACACATAATTTAAGTTTCCGTTCATCAATTAGTGACATAGTCACTTCAGCCATGATTGCATTTTCATTTTCTGTTCGAGTTGAAAAAAGATCGAGTTCTTCTTCCTAAAGAGTTTACAAAGAAATTTATAAAACTTCAAACAAAGACAAAACTTACAAATGAATCACTACGCTTAAATTTATAATTGCATTTAAAATCACGTGTAAAATGCTTTTCCATATGTCTTTTTGACTTTCTTTCTAACCAACTTGCAATATCATTTTCACCGGTGCCGAGAACTCGGTTTAGCCTTTCATTAATTTTATCACTAAAAAATAGGCGAATCTTAAGCAGCAGTTGTTTGCGGTAAAAATACTTACAAATTTTCGTTCATTTCACTGTTCATTTCTGCAAAATTTTTATCAGTTTTAATGAAATGATTTTCCAAGCACTGAATAAGTCCAATAACAGGGGCTTTCAATGAATTTCTGAAAAAACCAAAAAATAAAAGAGTTAAAAGTCTTTAGATTGATCTCTTTATTGAGCATTAATAAGAAAAGAAAGTTATCTTACACAGTTTCAGCCAAATCAATTTTTTCTTTTATGGAAGCCATTGTTTTGTGACCTCCTTCAGACCCAAATGAAACAGTCGACGTCTTTGAGGCAGGCCTGTCGACAGGGCGATTCATTAATTCATTAGAACTCGAAGATGATCCAAAGAATTTGGTTTTCCTGAAAAGAATATAAACATTTATGTTTTATGTTTTTGCTAAAGTGAAGTCTCCTACTGACCGCCACATCTGCATTTTCGTGCTATGAAAAAATGCAGTTAAAGGATTAGTACACTTTTATTTGTCCATGTCTTTCCAGAATTGCAAGTCAGTTTCCAAAAGCACCTGGTATGGAAAAGGATTGAAAAAAAATAGTGTTTGCTAACCAGGTTCCTTTAAAATGAAATTTTTTCAAAAAAAAATAGTTTACTATGGTGGCATTGTCGATATGGTTGTACATTTTTAGAACAATGTTTTTTGGGCCCCCGTTGTTAAAATCACGAAAATAACCGTTAAAACATCCGGGGCCTTTGTTGCCCATTATGAAATATATGTTTGTTAACAAAAAAGAACTTGAAAATTAATGATTTGCCTCATTTTTCCCTAGGGTCCCAGCAAAGCCCAAAATTGACTCCGGCTGGTTAAAAAAACGCAACAAAACCTACGGTTTCGGCAATTTCGGTGGTGGTCTTTCCTCATTTTCAGAATCCGAAGATGATGATAATCCATTTTCACCATCGTTTTGGGGCAAAAATGTAAAATCTAAAATTCGAATTTTTAAAAAAGAAAAAATTGTTGGTGAAATTTACGCTTTTGAAGTTCGCAAGTTGCAGATGAAGATGTTTTTTGAGGAGTTTTTAAATATAATGATTCTTGCAAAACTTGTTTATCTATTTCAAGGTTTTCTTCATATTCAGTCGTTCCATTTAGAGCTTTTTTCAATTCTTTAAGTTTTTCTTTATCTGCTACATCAGTGCTGACAACATTCAAAGAACGAAGTTTGCTTTCAAGTTCAGATACAGTACCATTCGAAGACTCAAGTTGTCTATGAATATACTTATTAACATTTTCTTTTTCAACAATTTGGCACTTTGCATTTGATAATTCTCCTTTGATTGCCATTAAATATTGTTGAACAACCTTCTTTTCTTCAGCAAGATAAATGCTACGTTTTCGGACCTCTTCAAGTTCAAAGTTTCTAGCAGCAACCGTGTTTTTGAGACGATCATTTTCAGCAACAATTTCTGTCAATTCAGTTTTACAAGAATCACGTTCAATTTGAAAGCTTTTATTCTCAGTTTTTAAAAATTGAAGTTGTTTGTTTGAATCTACCAATTTATTTTTAACTTCCATTAAATCATTATGAATACCATGTTTTTCTTCCATAATATCACCATATAATTTGTTAAAATCATAAAATTCAGCCATTCTAGCATCAAGCTTTTCTTGTAAATTTCTTTGTTCATCTTCAAGTTCTTTTACACTATCATTTAATCGGGCATTTTCCGCCACTGCTTTTGACATTTCAGCTTTACTAGAATCACATTCCTTCTGAAGTTTGCTATTTACATCATTCAAAAATTGAAGTTGTTCAAAAATATTTTTAATTTCAGCTTGTTTTTGCATCACAAGATTATTTGAAGTTGCCAATTCATGTTCAGCTTTAATCAAATCCTTTTGAACACCACGTTTTTCTTCCATAATATCACCGTATAGCTTAGTAACCTTTTCGAATTTTTCTTGCAAATCTTCTTTTACATCTTCAAGTTTATACTTCTCTACTGTATAAGTGGTTGCAAGGCCTCTGAGTTCCGCAGTCTCACCATTCAAAGTTTTTTGAATATGTTTATTATCAGTAACAAGTTTTTCTTCTTTCATAGCTTTCATCAATGCTTCAGTAGTTTCAGAAAGAAGGGATGCATTTATAGTATTTTCTCGAGTAGATCTTTCAACTTTTTGACTAATATTAAAGCAATATAAACCAGATGTATTGAATGAACATTTTGGAGAAAAAAACAATGGTAGTAAAGCAGAATGTTCCTATAAAAATATTGGAAGAATTAAAAGTACCGTAACACGCTTACTTTATTTTCATCAAAGATAAAATCCTTGAAATCTTCATTATTTCCACGATGACTATTTTTGAAATATTTGTTAAAGCATGCATGAACATCTCGAGCCATTGGTTCTTTAAGAATAACATTTGGACAACCTTGATTATTATCAGCAACCCAAAAAGAAACAAATAAAAGAGCAAGCATAAATTTATAACATTCTTCAATTGCTTCTTCATCAGCTAAAATTGGTTACTGTTGAAAAGAAAGAATTAAATGAAAAAAAAACATACCAAGTTGGCTGCCCTTAAATAAAAATATGGTGGTAAAACGAAGATCAATATAACTTTCACAAACTTCAAAAAATGAACGACAAATAGAATCAAATTCATTATGAATTTTTCTTTCTTCTCTTTCATCATCTTTATCTTTAACATTTACATGTGGAACATTAACAAATTTAGCAATCCTGAAAATAAGAATTCAAATAAATAATTCAAAACAAGCAACTTACTTGATTAGTTGAAGCCAATAAAGATGAAAAAATTCTTTGGTAAATTCAGGTCGCCTTGCAACAAATCTAAGCCCACAAAGTTTTTCATAATGATCAACTAACTAAAATAGATAATAATATAAACATGTTTATATTTTTTTTTCAGTGCAGTGAAAAAAACGGTAGCTATAGAAAGTGAACATTTAATTACAGTACTAAGCCTTAATAAAGTACAGAGAAAAAGTCAATGACTGAGTAAAAAAGAGAATAATATTTTAAAAAAACTTACACTTTGAAGCAAATAATCGAAGAATTGTTTGTCTTTGAGGATTTCAGCCATATCATCTGCTTGAAGATTATCAGTCTAAAACGAAGAAACAATGCATGAAACAAATATATAATTCGTGAGAATACACGTTAAAAATTGACAAAGTTCAATGAGATCTGATATCATGATTTAAAGAAAAAAGGAAAATTGCGGGAGGAAGGGAATCTTGCTGAAGGGAAAATTTTTTCACGTTAAAAAAAATTTTCTGAGCACTTTTTGTAATAAAATTGTGCCATAACCCATGACAAAGATTTTGGAATTTTCAGAATGAAAAAATTGTTTCTTCCGCAAAATGCCCTCCCTTCTTTCTGCAGTCCCTTTAGCAATTTACACAGACAAACTCTTCTGCAGTCTTCCAACAGCATTCCAACAGTAAGGAAGAATGGGAAGACTGTTGGCCTATATTCCTCGCTGTTGGAAGACTGTAATGTTTGAAGAATTCCAAAAAAAATGTTTTCCAACAGTCTTCATGCAGTCTTCCAACAGCGAGGAATATTGGCAAACAGTCTTCCCATTCTTCCTTACTGTTGGAATTCTGTTGGAAGACTGCAGAAGAGTTTGTCTGTGTTGTGGTAAAATGGGGGGAGAAAAATTAAGTTTTGACATTTTCGCTTTGTGCGGGAAAAAAATATATGGGGAATTTGAATGTAGTAATCGTTTGTGTATATCAATAAGCAATTGTGGTAAAAGAGGAGTAGTAATTTAGGAAGTTAGATCAAAAAAAGCAGAAATAATCATATAGAAAACAAATATAAATGCAAAATTGAAGGAATTTTGTTTAACAAAGTAAAGAAATCAAATTTTTAAAACTGTTATTTTTAGAGCAAATAAAGGTAAAGAAATCATTTAAGATAAATTGTCCTATTTTTGAGTTAAACTTTAGACAAGCAAAAAAGTTTCACTCAAAAATTGGGTTTCTTCATTAAATTTGAACTATCTTAAATGATTTCTTAACTTTTATTGGCTCTAAAAATATCAGTTTTTAAAATTCGATTTCTTTACTTTAATGTAATAACAAGCAATTTTCCGCTTTCAAAGCTTGTTTTAGTAATCAAGATGGAAAAGTGAATATTGTCTTTTTAAGGGAAAAAATGTATTCAATTTTTTAAGTTTATGAAAACCCTGTTTTTTTATGAAATAACAAAACGATTTTTCCACTTTTACGTTTTGTTAACATAGAATTTTTGCCAAAAGATATATAGATCTGGCTAAACACTGGGCTGATAAACGCTGGATTTAAATGGACTTAAATAACTAAGCCCTGGGCTGATTAAAATTTAATAAGAAAAAATGTTTAAAGTGATGACCGATGTTTATTACTATTGTAAAAATATAAAACAATCAAATTTATGCCAGTACAATGTTGAGATTTTTGAGCCCAGGGTTTACTAGTCCAGTCCAAAGCTGGGTCGAATTCAGCGTCCCGTGTTTAATTAGGTCTATATATTTAAAATTGTACCATTTTTTATAAACCAATTTTTAAATGCTTCAATTTTAGTATGGCTTTCCATATGGTTCAAAGATTCTTAAAATTAATGTATTTATTTTCTTATTGATTTGTTTTACTTTTATGTTACAAATGATGCCTCTTTTTCTTTGGAGTCCATGTAAACCAGAAGAAAGATTTGAGCCATGTAATTTTGAGAATAAATTGCCCGTTAATCAAATTATTCTTTTAAAAATAGAAATGGAAAAAACTCAAAATGTAAGCTTACAATAATTTTGTAAGAACAAAAGATGCCATTTTTCCAACATTTTTTACAGATGATTGATGCACATCAATTACGATCAAATGCAGCTCCAGAAGACACTAAGAATCAAGAAATGTTAAAAAATCAAACAAAATTATTGCAAGAATTATTTGAAACATGCGAATATCGAAAACCATATCGAACACGGTGCTATATTGAAAATTTAGAAAGCGAAATATTTAAATTCTCTTTAAATTACAAACCTTTGCATGGAGTTTATCTTTGCATAGGGATACTTTTAATTTTTTTGCAATTTCGATACTTCTTTATGGCTTCAAAGACAAGACTTTCCGTTGAAGAGGAGCGTTTAAAACTAAGTGTTTTGCACGACACTTTAACAATTTTATTTCTGTATTTTGTCATGGTAGCTGTTGCAACAGCTGTTGTTGTATGTATTCATATATTTTTTACAGGATTTCAAGGAGAAAACTTAGAAAATTTGCCATTTTTTATTGTTAAAGATACTGAAAATTTCTGTACAAAGAACAGCCGTTAACGTTTTAAAAATCTTTTTTTGGGTTGGCAAATTACTTTTTGCAGCGTGTTCAACATTTTCATCATCATTATTTATTTAATATTTCTTTTATTTTTACAATTATTCCTTTCACGTTAATCTTTTTAGCAAATTATTTCAAATATTTTAATCAATTTAAAAAACATATATTGAACATTTTTATTAATAAATTGACGAAAATGTGTGAAATCTTGATTTAAAATAACAAAAAACCAAATAAATCATTTAATTAAATTAATTTCTTTTGAATGTACAATTGTAAAAGCTCTACATATATGACGCATCAATATTATGTTGACGTCATTTGTAAAGGATTTTTTGGTAACAAATCTAAGAAAAGGTCACAAGTTGCCGTCTTATAACATCGCAAACTTGATAATGGAGAAAGTGTCCACCAAATATTTTTTGGCATATCTTGGATGAACTTTTTAATGCTGATAAAAAGAAAAAAGAAAGCATCAAAAATGTTGATTTATTTTTTTAATGGCACTTTATTGTTCATTTGAAAATTTATTAAACTGAATTTTCTTTTTTTTAGGATCCTATAGGAATATCGTTCGCCAAAAATGATTCAATTTTTAAATTGCATCAATATTTTTCAAGTTCTCGAAAATCAGATGCGAGCATTTTAACAAATTTGAATTCAAGAAATAAGTTAAATTTCCAAAAATATCCAAGTTTATTTTGAAATAAAGACTTAACTTTATGCATTCTGTCTTCTAAAATTTGAGTAATGTAACGTGATATGGTTTATATGTTACAAAATAAAGCAAGTATCGTACCTTTACCGTAGGGTATTTGACCAATTTTCGTATTTGAAATTTTTTCAAGCTGAACCATTACTTTGATGCTTCCACTTTAATTCGAAAAGTCAAAACATATTTTAATTTACTTTTTTATCAACAACTGTCAAAATTAAAAAAGTTTAACTTAAGACTTAAAAAAAATTCTTCTTTTTTTATCCATGATCGATGCTCCATTTTACTTTTTCTAAAAGTACAGTATTCGTCTAAGCCATTGTTCCTATTTTCAACGTTAATCGTAAAGCATTTCAACCTTTTTATTTTCTGCTAACATTCTCGCATATCTCAAAAATAAACATTGTAGAATTCATAAAAAGAAGAAAGTCAATTGCTGCTTCCTTCCTTTTGCTTTTACTACTCCGACGAAATTTGATTCTCAAACTTTTTTCAAAACTTTATTTATTTTTCTTTGGATAAAAAACGCAGTACTTTTGTAATTTTTTTTCAAAAGACAGCTTTGATCGTGTTTTTCTGCAGTCAAAGGCTGAGAAAAAGTTATATTTTTAAAAATTAAAAATAAATATGTAATTGTTGGTACTAGCTTTTAGCTCTATAATTATATAATTAATTACGGATGCAAAAGAAATTGTTCAAAAAATAAATCTTGTCTAACACAGCGGCAAAGATCAAAGAGGGATGCGCAAAATTTTGGAGCATAAATCACGAGATCTCTTTCTCTTTCATAAACTTTTCTTGACAGCCAAAGAAAAAAGCTTTTTACTTTTTAGCTAACTTCTTCTTGCTTTTTGTTGTTGCTGCTGTTTTGTAAAAATAGAAAATGAAAAAAAAAGAAAAGCGCAAAGATTTGATCAAATGAATTTAAAAATTTTTTCATTTACTTTTTTCCTAGTTTTTGGTTCTTTTTTAACTGACACATTTTAAAATAAAAAAAATAAAAAAATAAAAATTCTTTTTTAAAATTAAAGTTAAGCGCGCAATGTTAAAATTTTTTATTCATTTCTATAATTTAGCATCTATTAATTTTCAGTCCCTGGGGCTAATCATGGTAGTGAAAAAAAATGCAAGATCCGATCTTAATGATCTTAAACAAGAAGTTTCTATGGATGAACATCAAATCCCAATTGAACAGTTGATGCGACGATATGAATCTGATGTCAATAAAGTATGTTTATCATTGGTAAAAATAATGGTTTACACGTGATATTTATTTTCAGGGTTTGACAACATCCAAAGCTGCTGAAATTATGGCTCGTGATGGTCCAAATGCTCTTTCACCTCCTCGGACAACACCAGAATGGATAAAATTTTGTAAAAATCTTTTTGGTGGTTTTGCTATGCTTCTTTGGGTCGGCGCAATTCTTTGTTATATTGCATATGGTGTTGATTATTTTTCTATTGAACATCCATCAAAAGATAATGTAAGATTATTATTGAAAAAATGATTTAAATTGAAAAAAGTTTTAGTTATATCTTGGTATTGTACTCATGTCTGTCGTTATTATCACCGGTTGCTTTCAATATTATCAAGAAAATAAATCTTCCAAAATTATGGAATCTTTCAAAAACATGGTTCCTACTGTATGTTTTTTAATATTTGGAAGTAAAAGTATATTGTTGTCAAATTTTTGTAGATTGCACTCGTTTATCGTGATGGTCAAAAAGTTCAACTTCCAACAGAAAAATTAGTTGTTGGAGATGTGGTTGAAGTTAAAGGAGGTGATCGAATTCCAGCTGATATCCGTGTCATAAGTGCATATGGTTTAAAAGTTGATAATTCTTCTCTTACTGGAGAATCAGAACCACAATCTCGTTCACCTGAATGTACAAATGAAAATCCATTGGAAACCCGGAATCTTGCTTTCTTTTCAACAAATGCCGTTGAAGGTACCGCAAAAGGTGTCGTTGTAAATACTGGGGATCGAACTGTTATGGGTAGAATTGCACATTTAGCTTCTGATCTTGATGCAGGAATGACTCCAATTGCTCGAGAAATTGAACATTTTATTCATCTTATTACTGGCGTCGCAGTTTTTCTTGGTGTTACATTTTTCATTATTGCTTTTGCACTTGGATATCATTGGTTAACAGCTGTTGTCTTTCTTATTGGTATCATTGTTGCAAATGTTCCTGAAGGTTTAATTGCTACCGTAACCGTTTGTTTAACGCTAACTGCAAAACGCATGGCATCAAAGAATTGTCTTGTAAAAAATTTGGAAGCTGTTGAAACTCTTGGTTCAACTTCAACAATTTGTTCTGATAAAACTGGTACTCTAACACAAAATCGTATGACAGTTGCACATACATGGTATGATAAAAATATTGTAACCTGTGATACAACAGAAAATTATGGGGGTCGTGGTGCTTCAAATGATCGTGGACAAACTGAAAATGCTCTTCTTCGAATTGCTGCTTTATGTAATCGTGCTGAATTTAAACCAAATCAAGATAATACACCTGTTTTAAAACGTGAATGCACTGGTGATGCTTCTGAAGTTGCATTACTTAAATTTGCTGAACTTTCACTTGGTGATGTTATTGGTTTCCGAACACAGAATCCAAAGATTGCTGAAATTCCTTTCAATTCAACAAACAAATATCAAGTTAGTATTCATGAAACAGCTGATGGCAAGCAAGGATACCTTTTGGTTATGAAAGGTGCACCAGAAAGAATTCTTGATCGTTGTTCTTCCATGCTTTTGAATGGCAAAGAAATTCAACTTGATGACAAACTTCGAGCTGATTTTAATACCGCCTATCTTGACCTTGGTGGAATGGGTGAAAGAGTATTAGGATTCTGTGATTATCGCCTTGATGAAAATAAATATCCAAGAGGTTACAACTTCGATACAGAAGAAGTTAATTTTCCTGTTAATGGACTTCGATTTGTTGGACTTATGTCTATGGTCTGTTAGCTTCATCAAAATATTCCATTTCAGTATCAGTTGTTCTTTTTCAGATTGATCCACCTCGTGCTGCTGTACCAGATGCCGTTGCCAAATGCCGTTCAGCTGGGATCAAAGTAGTCATGGTGACGGGTTAGTTTTTTCATGAAATAAATAGTCGCATGAAAATCTTTAATCATAAGCTATCTGGAGAGTTTTAATTTGCATAAACCTTTAGGTGATCATCCAATTACCGCAAAAGCTATTGCAAAATCTGTTGGTATAATTTCTGAAGAAAGTGAAACCGTTGAAGATATTGCCGTTCGTCGGGGCATTCCTGTTGCACAGGTTAATCCTCGAGAAGCAAATGCAGCAGTTATTCATGGCTCAGACCTTCGTGAAATGTCCGCTGATCAATTAGCTGAAATTATAAATCATCATAATGAAATTGTTTTTGCTCGTACATCTCCACAACAAAAATTGATGATTGTTGAAGGCTTTCAAAGACAAGGACAAATTGTTGCTGTCACTGGTGATGGTGTCAATGATTCACCTGTAAGCTTAAGAAATTTGTAAAGACATACTAAACAAAAAATTTAGGCCTTAAAAAAAGCAGATATTGGTGTTGCAATGGGTATTGCAGGTTCAGATGTCTCCAAACAAGCTGCTGATATGATTCTTCTTGACGATAATTTTGCTTCCATTGTTGTTGGAGTTGAAGAAGGTCGCCTCATTTTTGATAATCTTAAAAAATCAATTGCATACACTTTAACTTCCAATATTCCCGAAATTTCACCATTTTTAATGTACATTCTTTTTGGAATTCCACTTCCATTGGGTACTGTAACAATTCTTTGCATTGATTTGGGTACTGATATGGTTCCAGCAATTTCACTTGCATATGAAGAAGCAGAATCTGAGTAAACTTGTTTAAACTTTTTTTCATAAAATATTTATTTCTTTTTACAGTATTATGAAACGTCTTCCACGTGATCCACTTCATGATAAACTTGTCAATGAACGTTTGATTTCACTTGCATATGGTCAAATTGGTATGATTCAAGCTTTATCAGGGTTTTTTACATATTTTTGGATTATGGCTGATAATGGCTTTTTACCTTGGGATCTCTATCAAATTCGTGCAGAATGGGATTCTCGTGCTGTTAACTGTGTTGTTGACAGTTATGGACAAGAATGGGTAAATAAATTTTTTGAAGAAATGTTATTTTAAATAATAATTTTTTTAGACTTATGCAAATCGAAAAATTCTTGAGTATACCTGCCAAACTGCTTACTTTGTTTCAATCGTAGTTGTACAATGGGCTGATTTAATTATTTCAAAGACTCGGCGAAATTCTCTTGTCCAACAGGGGATGTCAAATTGGACTCTTAACTTTGGACTCGTCTTTGAAACCCTTTTGGCTGCCTTTATGTGCTATTGTCCTGGACTTGATAGAGGCCTTCGAATGTATGGTTTAAGATTTTCATGGTGGTTCTGTGCATTACCATTTTCTATCCTTATTTTTGTCTATGATGAAACTCGTCGTTACTGCATCCGACGATGGCCTGGTGGTTGGGTTGAACGTGAAACTTATTATTAAAAATTTTCATTTTTTTCTTCTTTTTGTTTTATCACTGTATTATCTTCTTTGAATACCGTAGATTATTTTAAAAAAATGTGTAATAATTTTTATGATTTTAATAAAAATAAATTACTGTAGTTTTGAATTTTTT
>CABFKO010022253.1:3646-14753 GCA_901766855.1 Panagrolaimus sp. ES5
CAAAGCTATATCATTTATAGGGGCTTCAAAAATATTGGTTGAAATCTCAGTTTTTCCCAACGTGCATATATAACGTGATAAATGAAAATATTTTTGAAGCGGAGTAAAAACAAGATTTTCTATAAAAAAGCGGCACCTTTTTTTCATTATCAAAGTTGCCAAATGCCAAATTGATGGAACTTTCTTGATCAAATTTTACTTTTCCTCCACTTCAAAATTATTTTTTTCTTAATCGTGCCTAATAAAGTGACATGAGATTAAAGGTGATGATGGTGCAATAAGCCTTAAATAAAGAAAGTCAAAGATCAAAAAGTTTTTCTTCAAAAAATCCAATGATCCTTGTCCATCTTCACATCAGCCTTAATAGATCTGGACAGCTCTTATAAAAATTGCATAATAATGTTTTTTGTTATTTAGGTTATTGCAGCCTTTAAAACTGGGGTCTGCAATGTTGAAACTGATTCAGCACCATATTATCAATGTCTTCAAAATTCTAAAAATATGACCAGTTGTTGTAACGATCTTGGAGCAGCAACGTCAAAAAAACCTCAACATTGCATTGATCTTTGTGATGGCAGCACTACAATAAAATATGATGCTAAATATTCTTTGTGTGAGCCTGTTCAAGGGATAATCATGAGTTGTGGCATTGATTCTTATAGTGATGAATCAAAAATGGTCCATAAAAGTGGAAGTAAGTGCTAATTGTGTGTCAGGCGAAGATCGAAAAATATTTTTATAATGCGGTTATCATCAGAATTTCTAGTTAAAAATCGATCATAGTGATTTTTTATAGAAGCAAAATTACTAACAGAGCAAAAATATACAGCTACCAAAATGCTATAATCAAATTTTTTATGAGGGGTCGTTAGATGTTTTTTTTGATTTTTAAAACAATTAAAAAAAGAGCCTCCAGGCTTCAAAGAGCCTGCTTTTTTGAGTTACTAGAAAAAGTTCATCATCATGCTACTGTTAAGCTGCCCTTAAGCAATTTTTTAACATCATTTTGAAAAAGTTTTGAATTTTGAAAAAAAGATTTTTAACTTTTTTTCGGGTTTCTCATTGATTTATACCTGGATCAACCCAATACCGAAAATCTTAAAAAATTTTAAAAACTTTTGTTTCAAAGTATTTTTTATAAAATACTCTCTTAAATTTAATTTTCAATAATATCGTGGTTGTCGTAGGGTACGGTGCTGTTTATTGGTTATCATTTTTAGATGTCGTATCACCTACTATGGTTCCAGATTATACAGTTTACCCATCTGATTATAAATACTTGATTTATGGTCATATATCTTGCGAAGACGGTCAACCTGTAGGAGACAATGCACAAGCCATTCTTATGGAATATGATCCCGTTACGTTTAATGACGAAATCGCAAGAGTTAATATCGTCAGAAATGAATTTACAATTCTTGCTCCAGCAGATAGAGAAAATGATTTTCCAACTTCTGAATTTGAAATATATTTGGTTTTTGAAAATATATGCAATTATTGGCGTAGTCATAAAAGTGGTGTAGTTTTAAGTCAACTGAATGTGAGCTATGTTCTCTTGGATACTTGGTTGAACAGATACGCATATGTTCCGGTATGAACTATTTATTATTGCAAAAATGAGTTTAACTTAAAAATTTATTTTTAAGAGCCCTTTTCCTGAAATTGCCGCAGCTTTTTCAAGAAGCCAATTTAGAGATTGTTGGCTTAGGGTAAATGCGGGACAAACTGAAGGCTGTGATTTTGATGAATATCTTGATTATAAAAAACAAGTAAGTTTCGGCATTTTTGTATCTAACATTTCATATATCGTATTTTTTTAAGGCAGAAAAATTTCAAGTGGTAGGATGATAATGACATCAGAATATCACATAATCAAACACTAAAACCCCCTTTATTTTCAAAATTGTTCAAAAATAAAGTTTACTTATACGCAACAATACAATGTAAGAAATAGCAAAAAAACAATATTAAGAAAATACAAAAAGCATTAATTAATTTAACATTTTCATTATATCTAAAACAATGACACCTCAAAGTTTACAAATCAAAAAATACCTTTTTTAAGTGTTGCATAATTATAGAGGCACTTTTAAAATTATCTAATTTCCGTCATTTTTGGCTTCAATTCGTTTTGAGATTCTGTTAGTAAATCCAGTTTGTTTGCAGATTGACATTTTTCAGCGTTTTGACAAATTTCGAATTTTGGTATTTTCTCAGGTGGCTCTATAATTATGCAACGCATTTTACAAATCATTCAAAACATTTTTCAGCTAAAGTGAAACGTCGAAATTTTTATTAATGTTCTAATCTTGATGTAAAATCTAAAAAATTATCGTGTTAAATTTACACCCCACTGGATACATACTTAATTGTTTTAAAATTTGCAGTTTTTTATTACATATTGAATGATGCCAATTTTATTAGGTTTTAAAACAAAAAATAGCAAAATTCTTTAATTGTAAAATAATCAATTTTTACATTTTGATATTTTTATTCTTCATTGAAAAATCTTTTCCATTATCCGTTATTGATAATTCTAATGGAACACAAATAGGTAACCATAAGTTTTCAGAATCTGATTTATTTTTTTGAGTAATTTCTTTTTGAATATCATACGGTGAATGATCATACGCTCCAGGGCCAGTTGGCCATACACTTGACATATCCAAAACTATTACCCTTTCATTATAAATTCGACGATGTTGTTGCATTTCACCAATCAGCAAAATTAAATTTCCAAGTCTCACCGCAGTTTCCCCGTAATTTTCATTGTAATGTTTTTGTAAGGCATTCATTAAAGCTCTTTGATATGGTTGAAGTCGAGCTCGAATATTTTGGGCATCAGGTAGTACTTCAACAGCTATAAAATAGTAACATGAAAAATTGCATATTTTATTTTTTAAACTTTACCAATAGAAATGAGTGTTAGTTGCACCAAAGCTGCAAATTCATAATCATCTAATTCATGATCGACGATACTTTTGGCACCACATAGCATTTTGTAATAATAACTTTGTTCAACACTAAAAGTAAAAATTTGCATAACCGAACTCTAACAAAAATATTTTTACTTTGCCAATTGCTTAGGATTAGATAGTGATGGTTCAGCTTTATAAAACTTTTCCAAAAATCCCATTTCGAGATCAATATATTCTTCATTTAAGCAATATATTCGATTAATACTAACTCCACCATTTTTTGCTGTATTTTGAAAAGTTTCCATTTTTGCCCAAGTTGGAAGGAAATGCCGCATTAGAATTGCCTACAGTGATTACCAATTACATATGCAATAATTTATGATTTTGCTTTTAAAATACTTACAACATTATCTCCACCACCAAAATAATCCATTATTTTACTTGATTGTAAATAATTTAGGCACACTTGTGCTTCTGTTGACATTAAATGAAGCATTGATAAAATTGTTGCTCCAGTATTTCGAGCAGCAGATATGTCCTGAATTAAATATTTATAGTGTGGATATGCAAATTTATAATTTCCATACTTTACTTTTAAACATTCCACAACGAACTCGATCATAAAATATTGCCCGTCTAGCTTTTAATAAATCTCCCAAAACATTATCAGGAATATAAATTGTTGGGGAAAGTTCAATAAGAGCGGGGGATGACGATGAACTGGGATGATCTGATGCTGGGGTTATTGCACCAGATGATTTTACTTCTAAAATTTATTGTTAATGTGAAAATACAATAATGCCAAAGAAAACCAGAAATCAGCATTCCAGCAGCTAAACATGTATGCATCCGACAAAATCGACACATTTGTCTTGCTGGAACTCCCAACAGTTGACATTTTCGTTGATTTCGGCAAAAATATGTTCGCTTAAATGCTACGGATCTGTAATAATTAAGTTTATTTTTATATTTAAAAATTTACACAATTGTTTACCGTCGAAAAAATGCTGCACAAGCATGACAAGCAATGGCACCAAAATGCCGGCTTTCACTTGGACCCCCACAAATTGTACATGGTTTTGTTTCTGGATTATTTTCTTTAATCACTTTTATCTTCATAACTAAAAATATGTTTAATTAAAGCAAAAGTAAAGTTTCAGAAAAAAATATAATTTAAGAAATTAGAGAATTTATATGATGTAAAAATTTTTGCTGGCCAAACAATTTTTAAAAAGCAGGTGAAAAATGAGATAAACGAAAAAATTTTTAAACATATAAGCTAAAATTAGAGGCTAAAATTCACTGCACTTTGATTAATGAATTATTTATGAATACACACTATCTTAAAACAACTTTAATTAAGTTGTTTAAAAAATCCATATTTTTTTACAAAATATTGTAACAAAAATTGATTTTAAATATCCTTGTTTATCAAAAAATAAATTCAGGCCGTGCATCTTTTTTTTGCACTTTGAAAGCTGCATAAAAAGCTTTAAACTTTAATTAAAATATTTGCAAACGCAAAAAAAAGTGGTAAAAAAAACTACTGGGAATACATAAAAACTTTGTTTAAAATGTCAGACATCATCTGTTTTTTTGTGCTATTTATATTACAGTACTTGAAAAAAGAACGTCCGTTTGAAAAAAAAAGTTGTTCTTTTTTTTCAACAAGACTAAACTGTTCTTTTTACAAACTCCAGACAAAATTTTATAAGATAAACATTAAAAACCAAAAGCACAAAAGTTACAAATGTTCTTCTAAAAAAAATTTTTAAAGTGGTAGTTATTTTTTGGGTTCATTTTTTTTCGTAAGTGTGGTAACAAAGAAGAACACAAAAAACACAACTTTTTTTCCAAAGAAAATTTTTTTCAAACAAATAAAAGTTTCTTTTTTGCTTTTATTTTTTGTCACAAGACTGCAAAAAATAAAAAGATGGAACTCAGACAAAAAAAAGAGTTCCATTTTTTTTCAAAGGTAACAATGGAGTCCCTCACTTTAAGTAGCCGCCCAAAAGTAAGTAAAGAATGGGTAAAAACTGTCTAGATAAAAAAATCTGGCATGTAAAAATTTTTTTCAAAAATAAATGAAACAGAAAAAAAGTAAGTGTGAATAAATATTTAACAATGACTCATTTAAAAGAGAAAAGTGAAAAAAATTTTCTTTGCAAAATGCAACAATTTTTTACGTAAAAAACTTTGTTAAAAAACTTTGGTTTTTTACAAAGTAAATATTTAAAAAAAAGTAACCCTTCAAAAATGTCTGTCAGCAGCAGTAAAAAGAGAAATTGTTTTTTGTGAGAACCAATGATCTCACTTTTTTTATTATCTTTGAAAAAAAACGAACGAAAGAAAGAAAGACTGAATAAATAATGAAGCAAAAAATTTGAAGGCTCCAATGACTCAAAAACGGAAATACGCTTGCTAATGAAAAAAAAGGAGATAACTACAAAAATGAACGTGATGCTTTTTGTGTTCTTTTTTTTGATTACTGACATTAATATTGATTGGTAAAAAATAAAATGAATGAATGAATTTTTTTTAGCTTACACGTTGCGTTCATATGATTTTATTTATGTAGTGTTATCTAACTACAACTCCAAAAAATTCGACGGAAAAAAACGGTGGCTTCCTGGAAATAACATTGTAAAAAAATTTAAAAAGAGCTCAAAATTATTGAAAATAGCAAATCGTAATTAATTGTCAACTAATAAAAATTCTTATTTAAACAAAAGAGTGCAAAAATTCAAAGTTAAAAAAAATGTTTGGTTTTAAATTTTTCAATGTTAAACTTTTTAAACTAACTGTACCTTTTTTAAAAACAAAAATGTTCTTCCAATTAATGACTTTAAATATACAAAAATAAAAATTCTGTGGTGGATAAAAATTTGACAAAAATGCGACAAAAAACAAATCAACGTTTGTTAAAATATACAAATTAATTTACACTTTTTTGTTACAATGCATTTGTTTTACGGCGCAACTCCACCAAAAGTATTCGATTTTTTTCTCAAGGTTTGTTCCTCTTGATATTTATGTGAGAAAAAAACACCATCTAAAAAAGAGGACAATGTGAATAAAATCATTATTTGGGAAACATTTTTTGAATTTTTTATAAATATAAAAAACATAATACAACAAATACAACAAAGTTTATTTTCGTAAAAAACTCCTAGAATTTCATGAAAAAAAAAATGAAAGTATCACTCAGAATAACCCTAAGGATTTCCGAAAATACCAAAATTCATTATGTTAAATGAATATCTTCCGAAGAAAATCATTATAAAATGTTCATTTTATTTTTTATTCTGTCGTTTTAATAACTTCAATATGATACAAAAAACTAAGCTTAGATAGGAGTGGTATATTGATGATAGATGTTTTGTTATTGATCAAAAAAAGTGAAAACGCTTTTGAAGCTATTTTTTAAACCTTAATAAATTTATGTCACACAATTTTACCATTTTATAATTTTATGATATAGCAATGAGATATAAACGTAAAAAACATATTTATGGCAAAAAATGGAATCATAATAAACAAATATTACATTATAATTCTTAAAAAATATTAATGAACCATTGCATCATCATTATCTTCTTCTTCTTCATCATCATCTTCAGTTTCCATATCAACATCATTCTCATCACTATCGGTTTCATCATCATCACTGCTGGCTTCACTTGAAGAAGAAATATCAGCTGGATAGAACATCGAAGAAAATTTAAATTCCATATTATCATGGATAAAAAACAATTTTTCAATAAAATTTGGAGCAAATCTGTATTCTTCTTTATCAACAATTTTATCGGCAATCTAAAAATAAAATTTTTAAAGATAAAATTTTTCAATTATACTTTCTAGTTAAAATATCAAAACTGATAAACAAATGAACATACATTTACGTTATCATTATTTTTGCCAATGCACTGAAAATGAAATGACCCTTTAACATTCGGTGGGAAATTTGCAAACATTTCACGATTTGTTCTTTCCATTGTTTCAAGAATATTTTGCCATGAATCTTGCGGCTGATAACTGAAGTATAAGCGAACACCAGCTGGAGGTTCTAATAAATTTGCAAAAAATATTTTTAAGTTTTTCAAATTGGGAAAGATTTTAAAAATTGTCGCAAGAAACTTTGGAACATGTTCTATGGTTTCAACACAACATTTGAAATTACCGCTGATTTCAAGATTTTTAACTCCAGGATAACATACACTGAAAAGTATGCTTTAATAATGTACATGTTTAAATTTAGTAACAAACTTGTCAAAATTTTGTGAAACAATATCTGCGAAATTAACACATATTGCAATTTTTGAACATGGCGGGGGACGAATAATGGAAAGATCCTAAAATTTTAATTTTGCGGTTTGTAAGGATATTTTTTCGACTTACTGAAATGCTTAAATCTCCCTCAAATGCAACATTTTCAACAGATTTAAGTATTTTAATTTTATTAATATAAATAGCTGGAACTTCATGACCGGCATAAAAATATATGCTTTTCAGACCTAAATTAAATGTTTATTCATTTAAAATAATTGTTGATAATATTGCAGTTTTACCTTCAGTTATTAACGTATCATAAACAATATTCTCACCAGCTCCAATTGGTCTTTTACGAAATTCAAAGAGTTCAAGAGATTTTGCCATAGCTTTTAAAATTGGCTTTAAAACAACGCAATCGTATAACATTACATGATGTTGGCCAGATGGAAAAAGCTAAAAAATGTTTTTTAAGTTAAGCTTATAATGAAAAAAAAACATACAACAAGAAAATCATTTTTCATAACAGTAACTCTTTTAGCAGTTGAAAAAAATTTGATGGCAACTTCAAAAGCTTCTTTTCCAGAAAGCATAAATTTTTCAATATATTTAGCATTTTCTAAATCATTTCCAAGTAATTCAATAAAAACTTCTCGAAGAATTTCAGCAATCAGCTTTGGCATATCTTTTTTGTGAATGAAAAAATAAGAAAAAATGAGTATTTTGTTGTGATTGATGAGTTGAATTAATCAAAAATAAATACACTGACCTGCGCAATTATTTTTGGATAATAAAATAATCAATTACCCTTAAAAAATTTTGTTAATGGATGACATCTTATATTAAGAAAAAATCAATAAAAACAACAAATTTCTAAAGCTAAAAAATTTTAGCTTTTAATAACGTGTGTCATACGTAATTTTGTTCGTGACAAGAATTTTACAGTTTTGCATAAAAATCCGTTTGATGCAAATTTCTTATAATTTTTTTGCTTTTCTACTTGATTCATATATTAACAAAAGCTATACATTTTTAATGACCATAATTGGATAATTTTTTGTTTTTTAAAAATGGAATCACATTTTGCTGTAAAAAAACTTTATTAACAAATCATGTATTTAATAATCCAATTTCATCATTAAATTTAAAAGTAAGAGCCTAAACAATGTCTGTTTAGAAGAGTATTCTGGGACGTTAATATAGACATTTTAGGAAACACCTGCCAAAAAAGTCATCTTTTCAAGTTTTTTAAACGTTTTTGTGTCAAAATTCAAAAACTATTTGTTTTGGGAATTTTGATTTTTATTCTGCAAGAATTCGAAAATTTCCTGTCTAATATTTACTGCTATATGTTTTGCAGACGCTATAACATATTTATGGATATTATTTATCTTTTAAAAAAAAGCGTTAACATAACAAAAAACATCTTTGCCTAAATTTTAAAAACGCAATAAATGCTTTAATATTTGAAGTTCAACCAGAAACATAAATTATAAAATTTTCAACGATAAAAAAAGGTATTTCACAAAATGGAAACACGTCTGCAATAATAATTTAAGGTTTTTTTGTTTTCTTTTAAAACATCTTGTCATTTAAATTAGTAATTTTTAAAAAAAATATATTTCTACGATGTTTTACTAATAAATGTGCAATAATAATTTGCTTTAAGGGTTAAACCGTAATCTGTATGCTATACAATTTTACAAAAAACTTACCATAAATTATCTTACTTTTAAAACAGTATTTTTCTTCAACTTCAGCATTATTTTTACAACATTTTTGTGAAATAATTTGTATTCGAAAAGATTTTTCGGATGTTTATTTTTATACAGAAGGTTCAAAAAACTCGCCTTTTGATTTTGTCGGTTAGTTGTTAGCTTTAAACTTTTATTTTATTTTAATTTAAACAAAACTTGAAAAATCTTTTTATCAGTGGAGAAAAAAAGTAAAAAAGATTGAAATTTGCATTGTTTTGCTGCTGAATGAAGAAAATTGTTAAATATATGTTGAGTAAAATTAAAAAAATCGTTTGATTATTTCTTTTGCATAAGTTTTGTCTTTAACCAAATTTGTATTAATGAATATTTTTTATTGTTTTGCCGTTATTATTGTTTTGTTCCTTGAAAGATGCCGAAGTGAATGCACTGAAGAAAGATGCGATTGGAGAGACGAGGGAGCAGTTACAGCTGCAAAGGACCAGGTAATTTGTTTTTTTATATATCGTATTTTCGACTCTCTTTTTTTAGACAGACTGTAATGTCTGCTGGGCTTTTGCAGCAGCGGCCGTAGGTGAAACATTCTATAAGCGCAACACTGGAAAACCTATTCAAATTTTATCGGAACAATTCTTGATGGATTGCGGACACATCTATAAAAAACGATTGGGTCGGTGTGTTAGACATGAAGGAAAAGTTGAAGGCGGTGATATAAGTGAAGTATGTAAAGTGATTTAATCTTTAAAAAAGAAGATACTTTTTAGGCGTTTAATGTCATTAAAAAAATTGGCCTGCCAAATATTACCACGTATGGTTGGGCTGGAAGAGACAAAGAGTAAGAGAAAAAAAATTATTTTATAAAAACATATGCTTTGTTTGATTTAAGATGTCCAAATATCCCTGAAAAAGATAAATATATGTGGGACTTAAAATTTTATGCACGAAGTTATCGCGATGTTTCTGTTGACGCTTTAAAAGGATATGTTCGTAATAATGGCCTGGTTGCAGTATTAATAAATCCAACTCCAGAATGGTCAAAATTTAAAGGTGGTGGAATTTTTTCAGAACCATGTGATGGTACCATAGAAGAAAATTTAATTCATGCTGTTGCAATAATTGGATAGGGCCCCAATTATTGTATTATCAAAAATAGTTGGGGACCGGGATTTGGTGAAAATGGATTCATCAAAATGTTAATGCGGCCACGTGGAGATAATATGGATTGTGGCATAAAGAACCATGTTTTTTTTCTTTCTGCAACAACGCATGATCAGTATAAAAATGTTAGCAATCCAGAATTTGTTACATGCTCAAAACCGAAAAGCATTATAATGAATCCTTAGAAACAATGATTAAGTGATTCAAACGACATCATCGGTTTTGAATTATATTCGTTTCTTGTTCATGTTTCTTAATGTTTCAGAAACATAATATATCATCTTAATTAATAATTTTTTATATATTTTCTAAACCTAAATAAGATTAAAAACATGAAAATAAAAAAATAAAAACCTTAAAATATTTAAAACATGCAAAAAAACCGTTCAGACAATATTTGTTTATTTTAGCATTATGTTCACCAATGCCAAAGTTTTAGAAAAAACTTTGCTGCCAAAAATATTTGGTTGCTTCTAAATTAGACTTTTTAATATTAAAAAATTAAAGTAAATAATTTGCCCCCTGATTTTATTCCAAACATTGAAAAATCTGTTTGTACCATATCAAAGGATTCCAGATTAATCTTCTTGGTATCAACTGCTAAAGGGTCCCTTGAAATTATAGTCTACGATATTATGTTCAATAAATGCATGTGAGTTAAATATTTTATTGCGGTTGATTAAAACATCTTTTTATTTTTAAGATTATTATTACCAGATTTAAGTGTTACAAAAAGTTATACTGAAAGATTTAAAAAGTTCAATTCATGGGAAGAGGTTAATTTTTGATATTGCTTTAATTTTGCACATATATAGATTTTAAGCCTGATTTTGAGATCATTGATGAATCTACGCTGCTTATTTTATTTAACGAAAAGTTCTTTATTGATTATGATGATGAAGCATCTGCATTGCTGATTCTTGTGAAATTAGATTTTGGAAACAAATCTTTTTCTCTCCTTGACAGTCAAATATACAAAGATTGTTATTATGCTGCTTTATAACGCATTTTTTTTCAAACTGGATGCCTCTTTCTCACATCGATTTT
>CABFKO010022253.1:15119-32025 GCA_901766855.1 Panagrolaimus sp. ES5
TAGGAATGGTAACAATTTTGGATTGCTTCATACATTTTCGGTGGATAATGAAATGGTAACATTGTACATTTACTTTGCAAAGAAATTAATGTATATCTAAAATCTTTTAGCCTTCCAATTATGAATTTCTTGGATATTTACATCTTAAAATTGATCAAAATCAAATTATTTCTCAAACATGTGAAGATCGAATTGTTTTTGATTTTGATTACCACCATGGTTATCATTTTTTTCATGTATGGGATAATAAACTTTGGATAATTGAATACAACAGGCCAGCAGCATGGGTACACTAAAATATTCTGTCTTTATAGATATATCTTACTTTTTTAGCATAACCGTTTCCCACCAAATCCACCTCCACCTGCTGGACCCACATATAATCAACTCTCTTATTTTGATTTAAATGAATCAAAGTCGAAAGAAACAAAAGTTGCACAAATTGAAGTTAATTATTACTTAAAATATTGAATATATTTTTTTAAATTTAGACAGGCTTTTGTGTTATACCAATTGAACCGCAATGGATGGAAAATAATTTAATTTTTTATGATGTTAATGAAGCCGAATATAATGTTTTAAACTTTATTACCAAAGAATGGTCAAGAATAAAGAACAGGTAAATTGCTTTTTTATCATAATTTTACAGTATCCACATTTTCTAGTGCTGAAATTATACCATTAATTGGGAAATTTTCTGACACTCTTATTTATATGCAAATGTCTCCTCGAATTAATGGCACAAAAAGATCTCATCAACATTTTATTGATCGAAATTTCAATGTTATTTTTATTGATAAAATCAAAAAACAACTAAATATAATTCCGTTGAAAGAACCTTTAAAACTTGGAGATACTGTATGGGCAACTGCTTTAAATCATGGATTATTGGATCAACATCAAACCCAGAAATTACCGAATAATCTTATTAATTCGAAACTTTTTTAATTTATAGTAGAAATTTTTTTTGTGGAAAACATAAATTATAATTGCTCAAAAATATCATGCTGTTTTTGTTTTACTTCATTTTATGGCAAATTTTCATACAACCATGGTGGAGTTCTTACCGCAGAGGTTTGGGACCTCAACGGTAAGAACTTTTTGGTATTGTCAAAAAAGTAAAAAAAATATTTAAAATAAAAGTAAAAATTTTCGTTGCTAGCTTTTTTTAAGTTTTTAATGAATTCAAACTCACAAACATCCCCGAAGGATATTGAATTATTAAAATTTTTTTGTGTAATTTCTTATTAAAGTTATTATATTTAGGTAAAATAATAGAATAAGTTAGGATTTTAAAATCTCTGAAAAATTCAAAAATGCTTATTTTAAAAAATTGACATATGAAATAAAATTTTGTTTTTCGTTGTTAAAAAAATACTTTAAAGATGCCTCAGAATAACTGCATTTCCCCATTACAACAAAAACTATGCAACAAGATTAGACACTGGCAGGAACGCTTTTTCATTTTCTTTCTTTGTCATTTTTTTGGTTACAGTATGAAAATTTTAATTTTCATACAAAGTCTAATTATCCGACCTACTAGATGTAATTTTTTACGCTGATTCCAAAAATGGAACTTAAAAATTTTTTTGCCCCGGACAAAGTGCCGATAATGCAGGATTACTGTATCCCTTTAACTACAAAAATCGAGATCGGGCGAGATCGGGTATGAATTTTATAAAATTTGATAGAGAATTTAATTCTGAATAAAACGCTTTTTTTTCTAATGCGCACCAAAGCGCACAAAAATGTGGCACCTGAAAAACGGCATTTTTTTATACAAAATTGGTTAAAAACTGTGTCTGTGGCAAAGCGTTCTTTTTTCGCATGCATTTTTTTGTTGCAAAAAAAAGAAAGAAAAAATGCTTTTTTCCTTTTTTCGCCGACGAAAAAAATTTGCTTTTCAAAAATTTCAGATGCCATTTTCGGCGCTTCAAATTATTTTTTTTACTTTTTTGTTTTTATATTATTCTTATTCAGGTCCAAAAATACTTTAATCATACCAAATTTTTTATTTTTTCGAACATTTTTTTCGACCGCCAGTGTCTAAACAATTGAAAAGAACCCGAAAAATAACCGAAAAAATTGGCCTCTACAGTTTTTGTGCTCCAAGCAGGACTCGAACCCGCGACTTTCACTGATTTCCGGTCAGCAGCTCTACCAACTGAGCTATTGGGGCGCTGTCTTTAGAATTTAGACACCTTTAGAATTTAGACACCTTGAAAAGGCGGACAATCCTTAGATAACAATTTTTTTTAATTGAAATTTTGTTTTGTTTTTCGTTGTTAAAAGAATACTTTAAAGATGCCAAAGAATGAATGCGTTCCACCATAAGTTATGACAACAAAAAACGACAAAAGCTAAGCAAAAAAAAATATTTTTAGGCATCAAATTTTTTTCAGTTTTGACAAAGGTTTAAAGCATTAATTTTGGAAGAATTTTCGAGAATCGAAGCACAACTTGTTTTGAACTTGTTTCTTGATGGTTGATTTTTGAAGAAGAAAAATGTGCTTTGTTAAAATTATTAATGAATCAGACCATGTTGGAGCTTTTGGAATTTTAGTTATTAGTAATTTTTTTTTAAATTTTTATACTTTATTGAAGAAATAAATTTATTTATTTTTATGTTACTTTTGCACAATTCCACCTACACATATAAAATTTATGTCAATTTTTCGAAAAAAAATAAAGGTGGTGTAAAAGTGCAAAAGTGTTCTGTTTGACAATTATTTGGGTTTTAAAAATCTAAAACATTCAAATATGTTTTTTCATCAAAGCTAAAAATTGTGTTTCACCAAAACAAAATCGTTAGTTTTCATCCTTAAAACACAATATTTATGCAAAAATTTGGCATTTGTTTTACCATAACAACAAAACTAAGCAACTAAACAAATGGAATTCAACTAAAAATAAATTTTTGCATTTTTGGTAAAAACATTTTTATACTAAGAATTAAAGCAATAATGCAAAAACACATCGGATGTTAATAGAAAGTTAAATTTTTTGCAATTTTGAAAAGGCAACATTCAGTTCAAGTGGCTTGTTTCGTCATAACATATTTATTTTCTATAACAATTCTTGAGTTTTTGCCAAACAAATGGCACGACGGAACTTTTTTTTTTGGGATTAAAAATTAAATATGAGAGTAGAAAATGTGATTTCAAATTATTATTTTTATCCAATTTTTTTTACATGTTGTGAAATTTAGAAAAACCATAAATCGGAGTTTTATATTATCCAAAAACGTTTCGGACTGATCTGATAAATAAAAATAACAGCTAAACTTTCTGACTGAAAAATAAAGAGTTTTCCTTTTCTAATTTTTAATGTAGCGGCAGCTTTTTCCTCCATAATTTTAACTATCAAACAAATTTTACAAATTTTCTTTTTGTTTTAAATTATGATATTAATTTTTAATGTGTGAATTTTTTGGATTTCAAAAATAATTAAAAAATTCAAAATTTCTTTCTTTTAAAAATGTGAATAACTAAAATAAAATCTTGTTTTCCTTGTTTAAAAAGAAATTTTTTTTAAATGACATGCAATGAATGAGCGTCACCATAACAACAAAATTTGCGGAAAAGCATTTTTTGTCATTATTTTTTCATTTTTTTAAAAGATGCAGTATCCTGCAGTAACACTTCTCATTCATGTTCCAGAACTCTCCATAGTTCTGCAACTCTTCTCTCTTCTTCCTACCGTACCTCTTCTCTCTCTTGTATAATTGTCTCGACACGAATACAACAACGTTGTTATTCGTTCGTCTCTCTTCTCGAACATTACAGCCTATTTGCGATAGCGCTGCCGTTCCTTTCTATTCCTCTCATTCGAGTTGTATTCTTCTGCTGCTGGAACGTTGCTTCCTCAATTTCTATTGTATTATTTATTGTGTTAATAAATATTGTTGTTTGTAATATATCTCGGATATTACAAAAGACGAATGAAATCGATAAAACAACAACATGACTTGTGTCCGTAACTAAATTGGAAATTTTTTTATTAATGGACATAGGTGTCCACTTTACTTGGAGCATTGTTTTTAGATTCTCGTTAGATTTTTATTTTCTCATTCTATTAAAAATTGCATAGAAGTCTGTTTATGAAAATTGGTTATGAAAATCTAAAAAATTCAAATACATTTGTTTTTTGAAAAAATGTCTGCTTAGAAATAAATGCAATCCCGAACAAAAGTATTTTGACATTTTTTATTTATTTTGCCGTGACAACAATAGCAACAAAAAAATATTTTCAACTAAAAAATAATTTTTTTCAATTTTGTTAAAATCTTGAAAGTGGCATTTCTGTAAGGTTTAATAAGAACCAAAGCCATTATACAAAAACATAGCGGATAAAGCATTGCAATTCCTGCAGCACAAAGATAAACCAACGGAAGATTAAAACTATGAATAAAATATTCAAAGGATAACCATTTTGTTGGGCACATTGCCAAAAATGCCATTATTGCAGTTGGAAATGCAAAACTGAATAAAGTAAAAATTTGGATTACGGTAGATTGAAGCATTAGCTGAAATCGTTTCTTGGAATTTTTACCACCTTGAAGTTGAGGATTTTGAGAATATTTAAAATTTTCAATAATTATCCAAACCATCAAAGTAAATCGGTAGAAACAGTAAATTGTAAAAAATATTGTTGCAGCAATTCCAGCTGAACTTGTAAAAGTTTCAAAAATTAATAGCGGAGGTTTTGAAGCAAGTAAAGGTTCAACAAAATTTGGCAAAGATTGCTTCAAAATTTTATATGCCCTTTCGTTGTCGGTGCAAGAAACAAAAAATATTCCCATAAAAATTTTACAAACGATAAATGTTGCAGCCATAATACTGTAAACAAGTTTTCGTTGCATGTTTGCTTTTGGATTAATAATTTGAATAATTTGAAAATGCCGTTCAATGAATGGCAACAAAGCTGTATCAACAAAACACCCAAAACCTATGACATCCAAAGTTGCAAATGTTGCAAAAATTATTGGAGAAGTATACGATAAAGCTCCAACTGGATAAAGCATATCAAAATGAAACAATCGAATTGGTTGCCATAAAATAAATATTAAATGTGTTAAAATCATTGAAAGAATATTTAAAAATATGCTATTACGGTAGAATTTGAGATGGTTTTTTGTGCAAATATAAACGATGAAACCATAAAATAACAACATGATTACGGTTGTTAAATACAAAAGTATTAAATATATATTAAAAGCTTTTAAATATCTAAAATTTATTACTTCCTCCAAATTTTGCAACATGCTTGGATGAAAAAAATGTTTGTCTTTAACTTTGAATGACTAAAATCTAAAGTTTTTAAGAATCAAAAATGGTAAATTTTAAGTTTGTAATTCAATAAAAATGGTACTTAATTTTGCTTCAAATTGGTAAAAAAATTACTAATCAAAAACTAAAAACTGCTTTATTAAATTATCATTTTTCTAATTTTAGTCTTTCATTTTTTGGTGATATTATTAATGTACAATTCTTAAAAATGTGACAAACAAAGTTATGAGATTAAAAAACAGCAGTTTTTTGGTTTATATTTTACTTTAAAGTAATTTATTAAATTCAATAAAAGTGGACTTTACAAATTTGCTGGTTAAGAGAAACTAAAAGTTGGCTGATTACATTAAAATTTTCTAAATTTGGTATATCAGTTTTATAGTTTTGTTATGATTTTGTGTTTTAGACAACATGAAAAAAGATAAAATTTTTTTTATCTAAATTTGCATAAATTCTTTTTATTTCTTACAAAGCATGCAAAAACAATATGATTGAAGTATGAAAAATGTCAAACAACGCAGTTTCACACATTTATTCTGATTCAAAGCAGCGGTGATGTTTTTCTCTCGCAGTATCAGTGGCAATTTCATCTCAAATTTCAAAAGCCTTCAAGCAATTCGAAATGTTCAAACTTTGATTTCTTGTCCCATATATAAACCTTTGCCACGTTCTGGAACATTTATTTATGATCATCGAACTGACAGAAAATTAATTGATGAATCAATTCCAAAAAATGCTGATTTTAAATGTCGAACAGAACTTTTGGATCAAAATGATATTGAATTTATAAAACAATTTGTAATTGAACATTTTGTAAAAGAATCAAATATTATGCGACATCTTCGTAAGTTTTTTTTGGATTTTTTGGGGAGGTTTTCATATATCCTTGCTTTGGGGATGTGGAAATTTTATATAACTAATTTTATTAAAATCGTTTGTTTTTAGGTATCAAAGGTGAAGAACTTATTGAATTGATTCATCCACTGGTAGATCGATGGATAAAATGTGAAAATTCAATTGTCATCAAACATAATAAAAAGATTATTGGAACTGCATTTGGAAGTTTACATACAAGTGAAGAATTTGAAGAACTTTATCGTGGACAACTTTTTCATGAAAATCCTCAATTTGTTATTAAAGATGATTATGCTGAAGGTATGAACTTTTTTTGCTTAATTTTTGGGAAATTTTTCATGGGGCTGATTACTGTAATTAGGCCGTGCCATATTTGTTAAACATTTTTTTGTTTAATTGTTGGGCATGAATTTTTTGGTGACATGTCACTTTTCCATGTAATGGATGGGATGTTTCTGTTTTTAATGAGTCAAAGTCAAACCTTGTCGCAGCAACACTAAATTTTATGCAAATTTGATTTAAGTGTAACATGTTACATATTTTTCGTTCTATCTTTCGATGTAAATAGAATATACTGTAGTTAGTTTAGCATAATGTCATCCAATGACATATTGATTTCTCTCTCTCTTTTCTGTCTTTTCCAGTGTTGTTGCGGCTGCGGAACCTTGGAGCCGACTCCGGAGCCGGAGTCACTGATCTTGAAACTTTAAAGGAAATGATGCCGTTTTTCGGAGCCGGAGCCACTAAAAAATTTCCGGCACAACACTGGCCTTTTCTATTTTTGTTGTCCCATTTTATTGTACCACAATTGCTTATCAAAAACCAGTTCGTGTTTTGTGCCGCTGTGCAATAAATAAATAACATTTATTTATCTCTACATGCACTAGAGGAAGATCAATTCATAGCATATAATTATTGTTTGTTTTTTCAGATATCAAAAATGGTCCATTTAAAAGTCTTAACAATAATCGTGTTGCTGTTTTATTAAATGAATTAGAATGGCAAACTGGAAAATTTTTACCAAAAGGTATTCAAAAATTTGGATTACATGAACTTACTGCTATTGATCCAAATTATTATCGGTATGCTTTTTTTATCACTATTTTCTTATCAGCTAAATTGCAAATACATTTTAGCTTTGGATTTGCAACAAGTAGTGCAGCTGTACTTCAAAAAATTATGTTTAATCAAGGATGTACCCATGATGGAGGATATTGTGTTGCAATGGGAACATATCGAATGTCTAAAAGGGTTTGTAATTTTTACATTTGTTTTTTTTTTCATTTTTTACAACGCTTTATTCTATAGTTTGATTCTGAAACACTTTTTTCAATGCCATATGATCGATACTTGGAAAATGGAAAGCCAGTCTTTGAAAATATGTATGATGAAGCAACAGCTGCACATTTTGTTTTTATTGATTATGCAAAGAATAAACTTGGACCAAAGTATGTTAAATAAATGATTAATATGTACTGTGTAATACTGTAACTGAATTTCTTCTTGTGATAAATAAACTGATTAATTGAGATCTATTTGTTGTGTACCTTTTACAACTTGTACATTTTCTTTGCGCTTTTTTAAATGGACAGAAAAAAATTCAAACACTAGAAAAAAATTAATGAAAAGAAAATGTCAACCATTCGTTTTTGTTTTTACTTTTTTCAGTGTTTTTTTCAAAAAAAGCATTTGTTTTTTCTAGATAAAGTTTGATTCAAAACTTTTGTTAGATGAAATTTAAATAACTGTTGTAATTTTATGTCCAAAAAAAGATGAATAAATTTTTTACATGAAAATTTTTACTTTCGTTTACTTCAAGTATGTCCGTTTTTCAAAGGTATTCATGTAAGCAACTGTTTTTTCAACATAATTTTTTTTTGGTTTATAATTTTTTGCGAAATTTTGTATGTTCTGATTTATTAACAATGATTTAACAACCAACTTGATTTTTCTACTTTCAGTCTTCTAAAAAAAATGTTATACATGTCAGCTGCCTAAACAGATAAAATTTGCAGCGTAACCAATTTTTTTTTGGTTAAAAATAGTTGCTTTTAATTTTTTTAAAACACACTTTTTATGTTTTTCAGTTAGACGGGAGAGACATCAATAGCATTGATTTAACTACAAAGGGATAAAGAACGGATACAACAACATGTGAAAAAAAATGCATTTTTAAATTTTTGACCTTTTTTAACTTTTTTTCACCATAAACATCGATTTTTATAAGAAATAGTTTATTAATATAGTTTTGTTACAATTTAAAATTTAAAACATAAAAAATGAATTTTAAGAGGCATCAAAAGTTTGTAAAAATATATAGAAACTTAATAATCCTTTTCTTCATTCTTTTCAATTCCTTGTCCCTCAGCTTGTACTGGCATGGCAACAGTAAACTTTCTTCCCCCTTTGAAGGCTAGATATTTTAATTCTTCTACTGCAGCTGAACTATGTCTAATTGTTTATAAAGATTTATGTTGTTCGACTGAAAAAAACGCTACATAGGTTTAATGGCTTTCAAAATGCACTCTCTTTTAACTGCAATCCACCAAAGATGTTCATTTGGATTTATATTGCATACAGTATGAAATTTATTAAAAATTGTATTTGGATTAAATTGGTATTGATGGAATATTAAGGTGGGACGGTGCCACCACGTTTTTTGTTTAACTATAAGAAGTTACTTTGCTATTTTTTTTATATTTTTTATTTAATGGACCTCCATGTAGTAGCTAGGTGTCCAATATTATTTTTTTCAAAATAAAAAATAATAAAAAATAATCTCTGTATTTAAAAGGAGTTTTCATAAAAACAACAAAAGCTCAACAAAAAGTAATTTTTCACATTCTCATAAAAATGTGGTATTTTTGCAAAAAGTAATGCCAAAAATCGAAATATAAAAATTACTTTTTGGTGAACTTAGGATGTCATTTTGTTAACAATTCATTTTTGCTACTAAAATATTCAAAAACAACGTCCACCACTAAAAAATAATGATAATACTTATTTCTTGTCTATGGAAAGAATGTAAAAAAACACACACATTTTTCGTCTTTCATTGAGACGACAGAGACGAAAATAACGTTGTTGTTACAACGAAAGGACCGATAAGTAAAGAAAAGGGAACAGCAGCTAAAGATGAAAATTATTTTGTCAAATTTTCTGGGTGTTGAAAAACGTATGTACTTTGGCAATGAAAGAGAGAGAAACAACAAGATTTAAACACGAAAAAATGTGTTTAAAAAGCTACGAGTTAAAAATAATTCTACATTTTAAAAATATGGAACGTAATGTCATTTCATTAAAGAAGTTTGGAAAAAATGGCCTCACTAAAAAATAATTCACTTACGATATGTTTTGCCATAAATTAAATAAAAAATTTATCACCACTCTAAATATTTTTTTTTGACATAAACAAATCGAAAAATTACATGGTTACAGTTTTTCATTAAAAAGTTAGTCCACTGTTGTTATCCTTGGTTCTGTTATCGAAAGATAAAAGAACAACACGACCAAAAAATGAATTCATACAGTTTATTTTAAAAAAAATTTGAAAGCAGTCGCATAGTAATTTATCAAATTTTTTTATGTGAAAAAGAGGATTTTTTGTCAGCTCTAAAAGAGACGATTTTTTGATTAATGTTTTATGTAAATCAAAAAAGACAGTAAAGGCAGCTGTTTTTTTGTCGAATTTGCAAAAAATTCAAAAAATATCTTTCATTTAAATGCAGCTGTTTTTTGGATGGTTTTCTTGTGAGTCAATCCTCTTTTTTTCAACACCCATTTTCTCGAGGATTTTGTTTTTCGTTTGCTGCTAAAATAGTGACGCCATTGATTCCAGCCATATATCTATCCCTATATATGGCTGAAAAAATTTTTGCTTCTTTTTTTCACGAACCATTCGTTTATAGATTTTTTGTTTTCGCATTTTTTAAATTATCCCATTTTGTCCATCCGCATTACTCCGAAAAAATAAGTTTGAATTTTTTCTATAGATTTTAGAAGAAAAAAACCATTTGTGTGTACCAGCCTAGAGAGTGTGGTCAAGTTGAAAAATTTGAACTTTCTGACCCCAACAAAAATTAGTCCATACAAAGTCAGCTCAAATTCGTTCATTAATTATTTATCTTCATTGCAATTTTGCATCCTTTCGCTTTCGATTTTTTCCTTTCCTTTTGTTCTGCATTTTTTGTTTCGGAAATTTGCTGAATAAGTTACCAAAAATTTGTAACTAAAATTTACTTAAATTAGCGGATAAAAATTTGAAATAGTGGCAATTATAGTTGCTCTGTAAAAATTTCTCGTGACGTAAATGAAACAACCTAATATACTTTTTTGATTTTATTTCTAACTTAATAACTTAATTAAATTTTTAGAAAAATGGATATGCATAATTTTCATTGTGATAAGAAATTAAATATTATGCAGAATTTAACAGCCGGAAATATGGGATATGAAGATGCAACAAAATTAATTATGGGACATTTTTTTTCAAATCCATTTTTCTCTGGTGGTGCTTTATTGTCAGTTGCTGGATTCTTTTGGTATATTGTTATGTGGGCATGGAATTTCGGACATAGTTTATTTCGTCAACGATTTTTTACAACTTTACAAGTAACAAATGATAACATGTAAGTTACATAATTTTTTGAATAATTTTTTCATATAATTTAATGTAATAACTTTTAGGACATATAAATGGGTAATTGATCATATCAATAAAAATAGCAAATGGGAAACTAAAAATTTATCTGTTGATACAGAACTTAATCACAATGACATTGGTGCTTCTCGACTTTCCCATAAACTTATCCCTGGCATTGGTTCACATTATTTTTATTACAAAAATCATCTCATCTATTTTCAAAGAACACGTGAACGGGAAAATTCTGTATCAACAAATGCCCGGGGTTATATGGTTTCAAAAGAACGAGAATCAATTATTCTTTCAACATTTTGGGGAACAACCGAATTTTGGAAACAATTTCTTGATGATGCTTCAGCAGAATATCTTCAAGCATTAGATAAAAGTCTTTCAGTTCATACAGTAACAACATCTCATACATGGGAAGTATCCGGGAAATTAAGAAGCAAACGTCCATTGGAAACTGTAATCCTAGATGATGGAATTGCTGAAAAACTTTGTGATGATATTGAAACTTTTCTTTCATCTTCTCAGTGGTATATCAGTCGTGGAATTCCATATCGACGTGGATATCTTTTATATGGACCTCCTGGAACTGGTAAAAGCTCTTTTATTGCTGCCATTGCTTCCTATTTTGGTTACGGTATTGCAACGATATCTTTAACAAGTCAATATATGTCTGATTTATATTTACAAAATTTGATTAATAATATTCCACCAAAAACAATTTTACTTTTGGAAGATATTGATGTTGCTTTCAAAAAGCGTGTAGCTGGAGAAGAAACGCATATGTTTCGATCTATTAGTCTTTCCGGTCTTTTAAATGCCATTGATGGAATTGCTTCTGCTGAAAAACGAATCCTTTTCATGACAACTAATTTCAAGGAAAATTTGGATGAAGCTTTAATTCGTCCTGGTCGAGTTGATGTTCAAATTTGTCTTGGACATTGCACTCCACCAATGACCAAAAAAATGTTTCAACGATTCTATGAAAATGTTTCTGATGAACTTGTTATTGAATTTGCTGAAGCTGCTTCAAAATTAGAAAAATCTTTCTCACCTGCGCAACTTCAAAAGCATTTAATTGAATACAAAGAGTCTCCAAAAGCTGCTTTCGAAAATGTTCAAAAGCTTTAATAACTTCTTTTTTACCTCTTTGTTTTTTGCTCAAAAAAATTTATTTTATTGTGTTACGTTTTGTTTCATGTGTTGGTTGAATAAAAATTGAAAATGTCCATTTTTTTGGCAAAATATTTTGCTAAAAAATTTTTATTCATAAGAATTTGAGTAGTTTGTTTGAGATAAAATTATTATTTTGAATAAACTATAATTTTGGTAGCATGAATTTTGTTGCAAAAAAAAGTAACTTCAAAAGAATTTTTCTATAGTCTTCTCCAAGAAATTTTAATAAAAAAGAAAGAAAATTGGTCGTTTTTCTGGCTAAAAATGGAAATATTATTATCAATGTTATCTGATAAAAAAATGATTTAACAGAATTTTTTGTTTTTTTATGAACGAATTATCTGTTTTTCCCTTGATAAATAATGAGATTCAAAAAGAACATTCTTATTCAGGATGTCCTTTTTTATGTTCGAAGAACAATTTTTTGCAAAAAATTTATTCTATAGAAAAATCATGTAAAACTGTTTTTTGAATCTTTAAGACATTTAATACATAAAAATTCGTTATAAGCTTAAATTCGTAAATTTTGGCTTCCTTATCACATGCCTCAAAGCCATGCTATGACACCGATTTTGCTAGTTTTATTTAAAAAGTCATTTTTATATACCATGAAAAAAAAATTCTAAAGCTGCAAATTATTTTTTCTTCTTCGGCTGCTATCCTATATTTTTTCAACGCTTTTCCTTAAAAGTCTCTATCTCTATCAATTTCCTCTTTTTTGTAGCGTACTTGCTAGCACACAAAACGATTGACTTCGTAGGCGTTGCAATCCATTAAACTCAATTTTTTTTAAAAAAGCAGTCTCCTTTTTTTGTTTAAGCAGCTTTGGTCAGGTTTTTTCTCTTCTCCCTGTCTTTTGTTTGATACATAAAAATTAGAAAAATCAGTGGGAGTACAAATATAAGCCTATATTACAAGGTTAAAACAATTGAAATTTTGTCAGTATAAAAGCAGAATGAAATTTTTAAAACAATCATAAATTAAAAAAAGGTCTTCAATTATGAACACACTTTTTGTACTCGTTTCACTTTGCTGTTGCATCATCCCTCTTCCCATTGTTACTTCTGTTGCCACTGCTCCTGATGCTGCTGCTGCAAAGATGTCATTCAATTTTGGCCCAGATGCATGGAATTGGAATCCAAAATGGAAAAAATGGGCTGGCCCAAGACCTCAACCAACAAAAAACAAGGCAAGAATTACAATTTTGGATGTTGGACGAATTGTTTCGAAGGTTAATGGAAACGGAAAAGATTTTGAATATGTTCCAACAATTGCTTTGATTGAAGATGGCGCAAATAAAGTTATCTTTGATACTGGCCTACCAACTGATAGTGGAAGTTTAGATCGAATGATTAAATGTAAAAATATGAAATGAATAAAAAACGTATTTTAATTATATCAGTATTTAGCCCTCAAAAATCTTAAAATTGAACCAACAGCCATCAACAAAGTCATTCTTTCACATGCTCATATGGATCATACCGGACATGCTGATACATTTAAAAAGGCTAAAGTTTATCATGGAAATCATTTGTTTGATGGATTTTCACTAACCTATATTGGAACCTATGAAGTTTGTTTTTTGGCATGGCAGAATGTAGTTTTTATAAAATTATCTTTAGTTTGGTGGATATAATGTAACTGATAATGTTGAAATTGTACCAACTCCAGGACATACTGCAACCTGCATTTCAGCTTTAATCAACAATGCTGAAACATTAACTGCCGGTAAAGTTCAACCTCTTGGAACTGTTGCAATTACTGGTAAAATTTCATTATTACAGGATCTTTTTGACAGTTGTTTTAGTTTCCTCTGATTTTAGGTGATCTCTTCTTCAAAGTTGAAGATTTGACTGATACCAATATCTGGAAATCTTCTTCCACAGATATTGCAAAACAAGAAGAATCTCGAAAAGCTATTATGTGTGATGCCGATTACATCATTCCTGGACATGGACCAATGTTCAAAGTTCCAGCTGCACAAAAAGTTGGATGCCCAAAATGTTTGACCGTAACCTATGGAGATACATTTTATAATTTGTGTGTTGTAAAATTGCAATCAACAATGGCCTCATGCATTGCCCACAGCAGCAATATCCCAAATCCGGATTTAATTTTCGTGGGTTTTTGTGTTTTTAAAATATTATTAATTTATAATACTTTATACCATTTTAGCCTGGTCAACAAGTCTGTGCATGATAGAAATCCTTTTTTAAGCGTACAAAAAACATTTTAAACTTTAATTTTGTATTTCAATAATTATAGTGTCTCAAAATAAAACTTTTTTTAAATTTCTTGGTTGCGCTTTTGCACTTCTTTTTTTATTTAATATTTGTGCTACAAAATCCATTTCGGTTTTTGTCACTTTTATGGTAGCCATTAATTTTTTTTTAAATTACAGTTTTTATTTGTAGGAAGGAAAGGCAGGTGCTTATTTAAAGCTCTGTAGGTACATTTAAAAACGGAACTAAATTAAAAATTAAAACAATTTCTATGAAAAAGTTAAAGAAAAAAACAAGGAAACATTTTTTTTCAATATCGAGTTTTTGAAATATTATGAGACATTGAAATTCGATGATCGTCAAAAATAGATTTTCTTTTTTGATATTCATACAATTCAATTGTAACAGTAACATGCTTCTTCCAAAATAGCAAACTTTTACTGTACTTTTTAAGCTGTTGCTGATAAGGTTTGATAACAAACATGATAGTTAAAGAATTGAAACATGAATGAAGTGCCAAAATTTGCATTCCAGCTTGTGACAATGCTAAAAAAGTTGTTTAATTTAAAATTTTTGTTGTAATGGTTTATCTTACCTTTAATATTATCCATTTTTGTCATTACTGCAACACTCATTCCAACTGCTGGAACAATAATAAACCAAAAGGGTACTGTCATTTGTAAAAAAAGTGTATATAAATATTGTTTTTTAATTTTTCGAGTGTTCGCTGACATAGTATTTTTAAGATTTGACCATCGACTATGGATACGGTAACTGATAATTGAAAACAAAGTTGAAATCAGTAAAATTTGTGAAATAACAATAAACCAATATGCAGTAGTAAAATTATTTCTTGGAATGCCATTGCAGGGTTCAGTATTTATGAGATCCAAAAGTTGGGGGGAAGTGGCTTGAATTTCTTGTTTAAAAATTTCGTGATCAAAACCAACAAGAAAAAATAGGATTAAAGCTGGAATTGGATAAAAAAGGGTAGCAAAAAAAATGGTGGCAGCGCCTTTTTTTGAATGGAAAAATGATGCATTATTGTCGAGAGAAAAATATTGATACAGTAATCCAATAAAAATGGACATCCCAGCAAAGGTTATTGTAATGTGCATTAGAATCTGAAAAAAATGGAACTGAAATGGTTGAAATGAAATTTTATTCCCACAACGAAAATTCCTGAAAATCAGGCTCAAATTTTGGACCTGCTTTATCACTACCGTAACCCTAATTCTAAATTCTATCAACTTACATAATGTATTGTTTCACCCCAAAACCATCCAAAACTTCGAGTTATTCCTGCACCACAAATAGCAGGAATTGGAAATAGTGGATATGGTGCAAAAATTTCTGTAAGATGAAGATCCATAATAAATGCTGTAACAATTGTAAATAAAATATAATATTTATAATACCCCATAGCTTTTGTTGAATGTTTTAAAACTAAAAATACAGCGACTCCATTTGTGATAACTGTTAAAACAGTATTTATATGAAGTCGATTACGGTAGGCACCAATATCAGAGGAAGTATGCAAATTTGAAGGAGAAAAACTCGACATTTAAAATATTTAGAAAGAAAATATTTAATTAATAGGTAAAATGGAATTTAACTTTTTTGTAAGTTAAAGAATTTAAAAAAAAGTAAATAAAAAATTTACAACTTTGCTTTCTTTAATTTAATAAAAACGTGTATATAATTTTCTTCGAGTATACACACTTTTATTAAATTAAAAAAGTGGTGTGTTTTGGCAGCTGCCAATGAACCGAAAACTTTTTTAAAAAGTTGATGTTTGCCTTTTTTTTACGCCCAAACAGCTTTTCAAAAAGCCATAAATCATTAGGAAATAATTATTAATTCATTTATTTTTTAATTTAAAAAAATGGGGAATGTCAGAATTTTTTGTATGCTTGAGAAAATTTCATGACTTTGAATCATTGTGTGAGTGTGAATGGCTGACTATTGAACTTTTTTTGTTATTGTTGGGTACAAAAATGCTCATGAGATTGTAGTTTTTGAAATAAAAGTTTAAAATTTTAAAATAGTTTGTTAAATTTGGAACAAGACAAAGCTAGGAGTAACAAATTTTCATAAATCTTGATGAAAAATGTGTCCAAAATAAATGTTTGCATAAATATTTTATATGTTATTTACACAAAAAACTGTTTGAAAATGGTTAATGATGTTTGACACTTTAAAAAAAAATTTTTGTTTACTTTGTCAAAATTTATGTTTCAAATTAACATGTAAATTTGTTTTTGGTGGCACCTGTCCTGAATGTTCTATCTTTAACTTCCTACCATTTTATGAACAAACATCGTTCATCTCAAAAGAACCTTAAATTCACAACAATTTGAAATACAATTATAACACCAAAAAAAATTTTAATAAACATAAAAAATCATATGTTTGTTATTAAATTTTTTATTAAATCCTATAATATATAAATGAAAGAAAATGAATCCTGAATTGCCGTAAATTACTAAAAATAATTTTTGGATTTATTACATAATTATAAATTTATACAAAAATTATAAATATGTAATAAATAGAATTCATTGTAAAACAAATCACAAAGCAAAGACAGCAAACAGCAAAAAAATACCATAATCAGAAATTTTTTGTTTTTGCTATATTTTATTATTGATTGGGAAATATTAACTGTGCACTACAGCGCGTTTACCACCATTTTGCTTTTTTGTCAGAGAAAAAAA
>CABFKO010022264.1:17471-28557 GCA_901766855.1 Panagrolaimus sp. ES5
ACAAAATACTCGACTTTTCCTCTTTGATTTGTAAGTTTAAATTTTTACAACAAATTTACAGTAACCCTGTTTTTAGTGGCAAAAATCATCCTTGGCATCCATGGAAAGATGACTTGAAAAAGCATAATCTTATTTAAAACTTGTTTCAAAAAAACATCATCATAGGAAATGTTTTTGCGGATTTTTGACAAAATAAAATGACAATTTAATTTACTATAATTTGTTTTTATTTATTGGTTACCATCTTAGATATATACATTTAACTTTTTAAAATTTTTTTTCATTTTGTTTATCATTGAAATTTGTGTAAAATGTTTAAGTTAAAAATATAACGTTTAATAAATTTTTGACATGTATGTAATAATTATAAGTTACGTTATTGAAAATTTTTGATCATTATTTTGTGTTGCATTTGACCGTAATTCTAAATAATATGAGTAATATGCTGCTCGAATTGCAGCAACTTCATTAGGATGTTCTTCATAGCAATGTAGAGCGTGTGAAAATGTATTTTTAAAGTATTTTTTAATAATTGGCATCCGACATTCACCTCCAACCTGTAAAACAGTATCTTTTTGAACAAATGAAAAATCCTAAATTTTGTCGATTGCTGCAACAATGTTTTCTTGAATTTGATGAATCAAATTTGGCAGCATTTCTTCAAACTCTTTTCGAATGATTGCAATATTAAAATCATCTTCAAACTAAAAATCGTTTTATTAAAGATTTTTAGCATTTGCTGCTGCTATTTTAAGTGGATGAAAAAACAAGTTTTACAAACCTTTCACTCTCAACTGCTGAAAGTCTTCTTTAATAGTTTGGCATTTTTGCATTAGCTTATGTCTTTTAAAATCAGTCATTTGAATACCGTATATTTCGGCTAATATAGTATCAAAATATTCTAGTAAAATATTATCAAAATCTCTTCCACTATTATTTGGATCACCACTCTGATTAATTATCTCCAGTTGATTATTATGTTTTTTTAAAAATGCAGACATCCAATGTTCCACCACCAAGATAATAAACAATGATTAAATATTTCAAAAAAATACCACTTTTTGGAAAATCTTTTTGAAAAATTGTAATATTTTTACATAATAAAATTCATTGTTTACATATTTTACACATGTTATTTTGAAATTTTTAATACAGATTTGAAAATATGACATTATTTTGTTATTCTCTCTTCCATTTTTCCCTGGTTTTATTAAAATAAAAGAAATACTTACTTAAAAAATTTCAAAAATCTGGTTATACGATTAATTTAAACATCCCTATTAAAGAAAAATATTTTACAAAATTAAAAAAAATTAAAATCCTTGTTAAAACAAAATGTTACATTTTCAGTAAAAATTTACGTCATAGATTATCGCAAATTTTGTTTTTTTTTTCATTTCCTTATAATACTTCGAAAACACAAACTCTTTTGACAAAAAAAACATAATCCGTGAAGTGAAGAGCGCACTTATAATTGATACATAAAAACAAATAAAACAAGACTATAAGTCAAGTGGCAGAGATCTTTTTGAATATCATCCATCCATTCAAAATAAGGAAAAAGAACGCTTTTTTAAAGTTGTATGTTTAGAATAAGGTTGTAAAGGTTTACCATAATTTACACACTTTTAAAAAACGAGTGTAAAAAACTTTTTAAAAATAAAAATGGTTATAGTAATCAGGTCACACAGATTTAGTTAACCATATTCGGGCTTGTCCTGTCGCGAATTTTGTATTGTTTTGGTAAACTTTTTTTTATAAAAAGTTATAAACTATTACTTTTATTAAATTATTTGTTTACACAAATATATGCTATTATTTATTATTTCAAAACCATTTCTCTTTTTTTTCATCTTTGATTGTATCAAACAAAAAAAGAGAGTGAATTTTGCGCAATCTTTTGTGAAAAAAAAACTAGATTTCAGCTTTAAGCAAAAAATTTCCGGAAATGAGTTCGGGCGTTATGTCAACGATCGAGAATTGAGCAGCATTGCGCAAAAAAATTGAACGCGTTTTTGTATTTCTTTTACGTAAATAATAATAATATTTTATTATACAATTGCAATTGCTTACGGCGAAACAATACTGCGTTTTTTTTTGTTGCTTCAAAGTCAAAGTCAAGAAAAAAAAAGAAGAAAGTTGCGCAAGCTTAAATCAATCAAAGAAAAAAAAAGAAAAAAGCAATCTCGCAAGTGCAAAAAAAAGTAAGCGTAAAGAAAAAAAATGAAAAAAGAAGAAGCATCATCGGTCTTTGCTTCAACGTATCAAGCCTTCAGGTAATGATGATGATGATGACAATGATGATAGAAATAATAAATATTATAAGAAATGTATATAATATTATTATTGAATGATGGCGACGACTGATTTCATTTTAAATATAATAATTGTTTCAAGTCAATAAAAGTGAAAAATTTGTATCAAAGTTAGCTTTTTCATTTTTTTAGTTTTTATTAATTAAATGAAAACGTAAAAGTTTATTAATAGCTGCTTTGAAAAAAAACAAAAAAAAAGAGACGGATTATCACGGAAATAAACGGAACTAGTTTTTCCGGTTATTATTATTAGTTTTTCGTCAAAAAGTTCAAGAAGGGTATTGTTTTTTTTTGTGTGTATGTTTATTTAAAAATTATTCAACGTTAAAGGTAAATGTTTTTTTTGTGGAGTTGCTTCTTCTTTTTTCCTGTTTTTGAAACTTTTTATTCTTCTTAGATTTCTGTTTTTTTTACCTCCTGCCATTTCTTTTGCTATTATTTGTTTCTTCATTCTTTTTAAACTTTTCTTTCAATTTTCGGCAATATTTTTACTGTACGTTTACTTTTATTTCAAAACTCTTCCAGTTATTATTGCTTTTCAAATTCTTATAAAAACCTCTGACATTTACAACACAAAAAGTTAAAGACTACCAACCTTTTCAAACTGTTTTACTTTTTCTTTATTTAATTTCTGTATTTTTGTCAAACTATTTGTATTCCTTTTTTTAACCCATCTATGTTCCTAAGATTGTTTTTTGTTATTTTCCAAAATATTACGGTAAACAAAAATTTTTTAAAAATAGAGTTCATCAAAACATTTTTTTTTCAGCGACCTATAATCTTTATACAAAAATTTACGAAAATTTAGAAAACCCCATGAAAAAAGAGTATTTATTTGTTATCAGTTTTAGGCGTGAATAAAAAAGAGTAAAAATTTGTTTTTCCAATTTTCTTTTAAAATCAAAGGCAAATATTTAAACTTAAAAAAAAGACTAATTGACTACATTTAAGGCGCCATGAAGAAATATTTTTTCGTATATAAAAAAGCAATATTTGCTTTTTTGTAGTGAAAATGGAGTCATTTTTTGGCATCCTCAGTTTTTATCATTTTATTTTATCTTTTAAAGTTGTTTAAACGTAAAATTGATGACGTAAATTAGTGAAAAGTTTTGTACGATTTTTTTTTTATATTTCAGAATTTTTATCACTAAATTTCTGATAAGAACGGTGTTGTTTACTTAATTTTTTTAAATCTTTAAAATACAAGTAAATACTTTCATTTAGATAGTTTTTCTAAAAATGAAAAAAGTGCACGAAAAAGTTTCGCCGAAAATATAGAAATTTTAAAATTCATTCTGTTTCAAAATTTAATTTAAATAAATGTTCAAAGTTTTATTACCTTAATTTTTTGTAATCATAGTATCACTTTACCATTTCGATAAATTATTTTTAATAATGAAAGCTTCTGCTTACATATTTTAAGGCCAAAGATGCTCCCCTGTTGTGGACAAAAAAATACTTGTTTATATTCGCATCTTATTCCAAGAGCTTTGTTTTCTACATGTAAATGTTATTATACGTAAAAATAACTTTTAATAGTAACTCAAAACATCTATTTTTATCAATCTATTTTTCCTTTAATAGTCTTTTGACGTCGATCCTTTTAAAATGAACATTTTATTACTCTTTTTTTAATTTTTAAGCTGATAAGAATTATATTTAAAAGGAAAACGATCTTTGAGTAATTTCTCAAAATTAACGTCTGCTAGAATCAAAGCCTCAAACTTTGAAAAACTATGCCGATACTTTTTTTTATTACACTCTTTTTCGAATCTTTTGACCTTTGACATTTTTATCTGCTACTTAAAAATTGGCAGAATTTGTCTTTAATTTTATTGATAATCAGTTAACTTAAGTAAAACGCTAAATAAAATAAAAAAAGCGCTTAAATTTTGTTTAAAGAAGCTTAAATTAGTCACCATATTTTGGTAATAATTATTTGTTTATTTTTTTTAAATACCATAAAAATTTTATCATCATTTTTTCTTTCTCAGCTTTTTCCTTATCAATTTAATTTGTTTTTCTTAAATTTTAAAATAAACTTTTCAAAAAAGACTTATTTAAGTTTATCAAAACTCTTTTCTTTTTTTCATTTTTTGTGTTTTTTGGGATCGGTTGCTTATTCTTTTTCCAAAGTGAAAATTAAAAAATTATAAATTACAAAATTTTAGAAGTAATAAAAAATGTCATCAGACTCTTCACCACAAAATGGTGAAATACCAGCCATAACAGCTTGCATTGTTGAAATTCCTTCATCTTCAAATGTATCAGATTCTGCAAATCTTGAATCCCATAATAATGAAATAAGAATAAATCCAGCAACAATTCCAGAAAATCCTTATTTAACAGTTATTTCACCAAGATATACTCAAAGACGTAATATTTTTAGCATTTAAATTAAACAAATAATAATACAAATCCCAATTTTTGTAGGTCCCCGATATCTTTCAAGATTAGATTCAAATGCCAGTTCACATCCATATTCAGATGTAAAATGGTTGGATAATTCCTCAGCGAGAGATCACTTCTTCTCAATTTTAACTTCCATTTATGCTTTACTTACAATTGTTTTTGCAATTGTAATTGAACTTTCACAAAAATTTACCCCAGAAGAATGGTTTGCAGAAACTGTAATATTTCGAAATTCGCAAAAAAAAAACACGAAAACAAATTTAACATTTTTTTAGCTTTTTTATACATGCATGTATGGATTGGGGTTATTATTTTTATTTTATTGTTATTTGTTTATGATTCATCCAGGATGGTAATTATTTGAAACATATTTTAAATAAAATTACTGTATAATTTTTTAGGTATAACTGGTTATTAGAATATCTTTTTTATTTGGGATGGATTAAAGACTATAAAGTAAGGACGAAGAATTTCAATATCCACAAATGAAAATCCATAAAATTTTAGGATAAAGTAATTATAAAAACTGGACATTCTGGTGAAGGTGCTGGATCTTTATATCTTGCATTGGGAACACTTAGTAAGTTTCTAACATTGTCCCAACTACCGTAACCCATATCACTAATTTTCAGTGTTTGGATCTATTGGAATCGTACTTTTTGGATTAGAATCATTTATGTGTTTATCAAATGGTAATTGTTATAATTATCGATTAATGAATTACTTTTTTGCTGGCTTATTTACTTTTGTACAAATGCATTTTTTGTTTTGTAATTCAAAGGTTTGTAACTATTACAGTAACCCAAACAACTAAATTAAACAAACTTTTAGATTGCAATTGTTGGATCAAAAAATTTGGCAAAACTTGGCACCATGCATTTGTTAGCTGTAAATGTTTGGACATGGTTTCGATTTGTTTTAGCAAAACAAATGGCAAAAAGTATTAAAACTGTAAGCATATAATTTTTGTAATTTATGCAAATTTAAATATATATATTTTTTAAGGATAATAAAGCTCTTGGAACATATATGGAAATGGATTCCCATCAAATGGCAAATTCAAATCTTACTGTAACAATTGGCGCCACAGCAATGAACTCAAAAACTGCAACAATTTCATCATTTGATTATTTTGGGGATTTTGCAACATTTTTAACAACTTGTATTATTGAATATTCCCTGATTGGTGCAGCAATAATGTTTGTAATGTGGAGATCCATTGATGAAACAGGCGGAGATAAAGCAATTCGAAATAAAAAAAAGAATTCTCGTGTTCGAATTGATTGCAGTTCTTCATCTGGGGGATTGGTAAGTATTTGCATATCTTATCAGCTACAGTAACCCTGTATATTTGCAGTTTGCTGGAATTCTATTTTTAATTGGTTCATTTGTATCAATTGGAATTTATTCATATTTTTATCAAAAATCTGATAGTAAAGGTGCTATTTTGGTTTTTCGACTAGCTGATTTGGCACTGTATTGTTTTGCATTAATCGGGTGCTGCTTAGGACTTTATCGGTTTGTTTTACAAATTTCAATTAATTAAATTTTATCCAAAATTATATAATTTACAGTATGCGCCATCTTCAATACATCCATAATCATTCTTCAAATTCTGAATTCTTGGATGAACTTTTATTGTTTATTGGATCCATGGGAGAATTCATTCATTGCAGCACTGGAATGATATGTTGGTTGTCATCTCAACAAGAAATCGACAGAATGGAGCCATATTATATTGTTGTTTTAAGTATTCGAGTTTTACAAGTGGCTCTACAATCAATTTTCATTCTTATGGCAACAAGGTAATTTTTTTTGTTTTTTAACAAAACAGCGTAGAATTAATTCATTAATAATAGCAAAGAAATATTTTAATTATTAAAAGAAGCAAAAATAAAGCTTTTTATAGCGTTTAAAATGATAAAAATGCATATTTTTGTTTAACACTGTGTTAAATAAAAAATTAATGTTTAACACAAAAAAAAACATGAAAAAAATTTCTTCCCAGCCGGGAATTGAACCCGGGTCTCGCACGTGACAGGCGCGGATACTTACCACTATACTACTGAGAATACATTCAAGGAACACGAGAAAAGACACATGTCAAAAAGCAGTCACTTGCAAAAAAAACTTTTTTTGAAAAATTTTTTTTTCTTAAATTTTTATTTCTTTTTGTTGCATTTTTTAAAGAAAAACTTTGTTTTTAATGATTTAAAAAAATAAAAATAGCTTTTAATAAAAAAATATAATAAATTTTAGATTACGTGCAATTTCAATGAAATCATCCCAGCTAAAACCGGGAAAACAATTTGTAACATTTCTTTTAATTGCAAATGTTTCACTCTTCTTTTTTCATACCCTTGAAGGAATGAAATCTGTATTTGGGCAAGCAGTTTCAAGTGAACGAGCTCGACCATATCTAATTTTAATTTCTGCTGTTCTTCCGCTAACAGTTTTTTATCGATTTCATTCAAGTGTTTGTTTAGCAGAAATTTGGAAGCATAGTTATAATGCAAAACATAATTCTCTCCCTACTCCAACCAATGAATCTGCAGAAGTTTCAAGATGTTGTAGTAATTGTCAAATGATGGCAAATTCTGAAACAGTTTCAGTTGAAAGATATGCAAATTCATAGTTTTGAGTTTTAATCCACTTTATTTGTAAATTTTGTTGATCTCTTTTAAAAACGTTTTTTTGCAGATATATATTTTTCGGTGCTTTTTTTGTTTATTAAATAATTTTACCGGTAATAAAAAATGATAATTAAAACATTTTATATTAATAAAAAAACAAAAAAATAAATAAAATTATGCAAAAAGGAAAAAACTAAAAACATTTTTAACTCAATTAAATGGAGATCATTTTTTTTTTAAAAACAAAACATTTGATATCTTTTTTATCTATTAATTTCTTTAACCTTGATCAGAAAAATGTAAATCAATTTTTGTGCGCATTTCTTGAATCATTCCTTCATCCAAGGGCTCCAAGGGTTGATTTCTCCATGGACGATTTGAATCTTGATTAATTAATTTTTGACAAAGTCCTGGAGTTTTTGATTCCTTTTTTAAAGCTTCATGAAATGCATCATCAGAATAATATCGTCGAAGAAAATCTTTTGTTGTATCAATTTCTGTATCCGCACAATGGGCATCAATAATACGAGACTATAAAAAAAACAAGAGGGGATTAAAAAAAGATTAATGGATCCTGCGAGGAGATTAAAGGTTACTGTAGCACAAATAACATGGTTTAAAAAAAGAGATTTAAATTTTTGAAAAATAAAATATACTTATTTTTAGATACATTTTAGGGGATTACTGTAGCATTAAAAAAGAATTTAGTTTGACTTACTCTACATTCCAAAATACATAATTGATAAAAACAAGTTAGTGATCTCCGATCCACTTCTCTTGATTCTTCAAAATCCAATGATTTTTCTATCGAAAATTGTGTATATCTTGTTCCAGCAGCTTTACAAGTTCCAGAACATTTTTCCATGTCACTTGTTGCTCTATAAATTTGTTATTTTAAAGATACAGTATTCCAATAAAAGCTTACCTTAAACATGGCAAAATTTTAATAAAGTCATCTTGATGTTCAATGCAGAGATGTTGAAGTGGAGTCCATGGACTTTCTTTACTTCCACAATCACTCATGCAAGAATTTCTCTCAAATGCATAGGAACAAAAATTTCGAAGTTTTTGTTCTGATTGTGTTAAAAGGTGATGAATTGGAAACCAATGCAAATCAACATAAAATTCACCAAATTCACTCTAAAACTGTTTTGTTTTATATTTTTCCCTTTAAAAAATAACGTTTTTTGAGCACCCTTTTACCGTAAGAAATCATAGAAATAATTTCGGTAAAAATCAAAGACATTTTTGTACCCAAAAAGAAAGAAAACTTTAAACTTTTGTTTGTATCTTCAACTAAATTTTATTACATTGTTTATAGCTTGAAAAAAAGGAATGAATATGTTTTTTCACCTTCTCAACAAACAACAAAGGTGCAGTTTTTTACCATTAAATTTTTGAAATTTTTGTGCTATTTTTCATCTATGAGCCATGTGTTCGTTCAGGCGCCAGAAAGTGACTGATTAAATTATGCTTAATTTTTAGCAGTTTTGATTTGTGAATTTTCTATGAAAAATTTAAATCCCAAAATTTGATCAAAATTAAACTTTTTAACACATTTTTTTCAATCGTTTTTTTTGCGCCTCATAAATTTTATAATAAAATTTTTATGGCATTCAATAAAAAAAAGGAATTTTTCGGGTGCTTTTTTTCTACGAATGTTTAAAGTTTAATTTTATGAGGTCAAAATTCACAAAAAATATAATAAAGAATTTCCTTTTTGAGGAATCACAAACCTGATAATCTGCTTCAAATTGTGCTTGACAACGCTGTTCACAACTCATTGGAATTTCTTTGATCCTTCCGCTGCTTCGACTTTTTGTTTCATCTTCTATCGGCTGCTGCTGCTGTTGTTGTTGTTCTTCGGTATTTGTGACTTCATTGAAAGAAGAATGATATCGATGGCGACGATGTCTGCTATGTCGGGCAAATGTAAATGCTAAAATAATTATACAGTAATTTTTCTTTAAACTAAACCCTTCCAAAAAACTTACAAATAAAAAATACAACAAAAAATAAAAATACCAGCTTTATTTTAACCATATTTTTTTCTGTAACCTTTTTTTAAAGCATATAAATTATGTCTGAAAAAAAATAATGAGGAAATAAGTACAGCTTTTTTTCTTAGGCATAAAATATAGGTATACAAATTAATATTTACGAGTTTATATATTTTTGCAATTACCTTTTTTTTTAATGAATACGTTTCTAGCAAAAAAAAAGTGGCACAAAAAGAAGTGCGGTAAATTTACAGGAACAACAATTTTTGTTGTGTTTCAGTCTATTAAAAATAGGAAACTCAGTAAATTAAGTGTAACCACGGGCTTATTTTGGGTGGAAACTGTAAGGTTAAGAGTAATTAACGTCATATGGTCTAAAAATACTTAAAAATAGCTTTGAAATGATATCTGGCATGATTTGGTGAATGAAGTGCTGTTAAAAATCATTAATTATTGAAATATCCTTTTTTGGCACTTTTCATGGTGTCAAACACCCGAAAGCAAATTTTTTTTTTACAATCTTTTGGCCAAAAATTTCCCGAGGAATTTTTTAATTTCACAGAGGGGATAGGCTCCAAAGTTTTGCAAATTAGCATATTACCGAGCCATGCTGCACTTATAGCTACAGTACACATTCTACAAAAATTTGTTTACAACAACAGCTACCATAAAAAGACATGACAAGACTTTTTCAAAAGTTTTCTCATTTGAATATTTACAAAAACTTTAAATAACCCAAAATGCAACATATAATTTACCAAAAAATTTTTTTGCTTAAATACAAGAAATAAAGCTTCGATAATACCTATGATTATCTTAGATGTACGACATTATCCCGTAATAGGGTCGTAAGACTTGACTACAAAATTCTATCATACAGCCTTTTATCGTATTATAATATTTTTTAAAGAATTAAAGCCAAAAAAGAAAAAAAAATTGTTGCAAAGTTGATCTCTTTTGTTTATAAAAAATAAAAAAAAGGCAACTCTACAGATTAAAAAAAACATCTGTGAGCGGGGATAAAAAGGCAGAAAAATGTAACATATAACAATAATCGGATTTGTAAATGAACACTTATTAATAAAAAAAACAAAGCACGATAATAAAAAGTTGGTGAAAGTAATTGTTGATTGCTTCAAAGTTCATAGATGTGTAAAAAATCAGAAAAATAAAGGTGGTAAAAAATTTAATGGCAATATTAAAAAGTTAAAAAAAAACAATTGCAATTGACAAAAATTAATTCATATAAATAAAAATTTGTACTTTTTTAATCACTGATAAGCAACTTCTTTTTTGTTAAGAAATCACCTTTCGAAACAGCTGGTACAAAAAAAATGAGTGAAAAAGAGAGAGGAAAAAAAGGTGTTGCAAAAATATATGCAATAAAAACAACATTCTTTTAACTGAATCCAAATAAAGCTTTTAAAACTTTTTGATATAAATAAAAAATTTAACTACCGATTTTCTGTAAATTATGAGTCAGAGGCGCCTAAAAATAATTTTAAACCCTCCAAAACAAAAATGAATAAGTATTTTTTTTAGAAGACATATAAATTTTTTGGAAGATCCTTGAAGAGGGGGAGTTTTTTTTCTTCCCTTTCAATTTCTACTTTTTTTTTATCAAAAAAGATGAAACAAAAACATTTTTTTGCAATGTCGCCTTTTTTGACGCACCTGTTTTTTTGTTTAAATTCTTTGTAACCAACAAAAATGACTGCAAAAATTG
>CABFKO010022275.1:0-21445 GCA_901766855.1 Panagrolaimus sp. ES5
TTTTAAAAGTTGTTAAATTTTTGTTTATAAAAATAAAAAGTTTCCAATTTCTTCAAGGGCATTAAGAATCATACATAAAAACCAACACAAAAATGTTTTATAGATAAAGCTTTTCCTTAATGATCCATGAATGTCTGGACTATAATAATGCTTTTAAAATTTTTTGAATGGTCAGCATTTTTCATGTAAAAAAATTAGAAGAAAAAGTTTTGCAAGTTGAAGACGAAATGAGATCAAAATGGGTGCCATTAGGTTTAACAACAAGCAGATAATAATATTAAAAGAAAAACTATTGCAAGTTTAAAAGTAATAAAAGGATAAATTTAAGCCGTCGTCAAAATTTTCAGCTGTGTTTTTTTCTTCTGAGATCCGAGGACTCAACATGAGCGCAACAAAAAAATTCTTACAACGAAAGTTACATGTTAAATTGAAAAAAACTTTTTTTTTTATCAAAAATTGCATCAGTTTTTTATGCATAAAAATTATCGCCGCTTTTCAATACTGATTTTATAAGCATATACAAAAATGGCGACATCTCAACATGAAGATAAATTTACCATTCTGCTGGTTGCAGATAATTTTGATCCCCATTTTGCTCCAATTTGTCATTCAATTTCATGGGTAAAAAACTATACAATAATTTGGATAAAAGTAATATTTGTTTATTTTTTAGGGAAACTGGAAACTTGCATCTGTCAAACTTCTTGATCTTGCCTTAGATTGGATCTCTCTCATAAATACACCTGATACTCCTAATATTTTGATAATATCATCTACTTTGCGCGAAGAAGATTTAGATGAATTTAGACGGTAACTTTTTTATTTATTGCTTTTATTTGTATACAGCTACTAATTCTGTGAGATCATGGATTGTAAAAAAATTTGCTGTTTAAATAAAATTTATTTACGAGTTATCCACACGCCTTATAAGCTGTATAAAATCAATGGTAGTACAATACTGAGTTAATTTATTGTTTTCTAGAAAATGGGCATATGATTTTAAATCATTTCGTGCTGTTAGATTTGAAAATTGTTTAAGTGTTGGTCAAATTATGCGTGAAGTTGAAAGTCGTAATCTTCTTCCAAAGGGGGAATTTTTGTTGATTGAAAATTTGGCTACTTTTTGTTCATCAAATTTGTGTTCTCAAATTGAAGCATTTCGGTTTGTTTTTACTACTTTCACATTTAATTAAACATAAATACTCTTTACAGTAATCGTAGAAAAAAAGATAAAAATTGTGTCATGTCATTATTTTATTCTCGACAAATTTCTGGAGAACAAAGATTTGTTGGATTTGAAACAAATTCAAAAAAGTTATTAGTTTATCAAGGAAATAAAGATCGGGCAACTACAGAATATACAAAGGTATGCATTTTTTTACGAATTTTTTACAGAAATCTATGTTTAGAATATGTTTACAACACAATCAACAATTCGTGCAGACCTTGCACCATGTGGAATTGCTCTTTGTTCAACTGAAATTATGCTTCAATTTGCTGATAATGTTGACTATGAATTATTTGATCAAGTAATCCATGAAATTCTTGTCAATGAAGATCTTCATTTACAAACCATTAATGTTGAAATCCTTCCTGAAAGTGTCATGGCATTCAGTGCTTCAGATTATGGTTCACTTCTTCGAGCTCAAAGACTTTTGGTTCATCGATGGTGTTATCCATTAACATATGATCGTTTACCTACAAGAGTTTTTGAAAATAGAATTCCATTACGTTATCATCGAAATCATGTTTATGTGCCTCGTAATGAAGAACCACCTGTGAATGCTGAAGGTACTGTATTAGATCGTGAAAATGATATTGCACGTGATGTTACACTATTAGATGTTACAATGGGGAAAGGTGGTTGTTTAAAAGAAGAAGCTGTGCTACGGAATGTTATTGCCGGTGATAACATTACAGTTGGAAAGGGTACTGTAATTGATGGCGTTGTTATTGGTGATAATGTTACAATTGGATCAAATTGTAAAATTCGTATGAAAACTGTAATTGGCTCTGGTGTGAATATTCCGAATGGTACTGTAATTGCCTCAAATTTGGTTGTAATGTCAACACCGTCTCCTGAAGAAAATGATGATATTGAATCTCATCGAGAACCCTTAGGTTTACATTGCTTCCGCTTATTATCCATTTGACAAATTTGTATTGTTTTTTAGGTTATTATTCATGGAAACTTCTTGATGAACCAAATGGACATTTTTGGCGTAGATCACAAAGCTTTTCAAGAGCTCGGCATGAACGACATACAAGCTTACAATCTCGATCAAGCCTTCAACATAGTATTTCAGTTGATCATGGCTCTGCAAGTGGCAATGAGCTTCCTGATTCATTTGTAGCTTCAGATATTCCTGATATTAATTTGGATACAGAATTTTATTTTAATGATTTTATGAAAGAAATTTGTGAATCCATGAAAGATACATTTGACAGTGAAAATCGAAGTACTTCAGATGCTATAAATAATTTAAGTGTTGAAATTAATTGCTCAAGACTAGCCAATGGTATTTCACCTGAAGATCTTACTCGAGGAGTTTTTTCTGCTTTCTTAAGTTTACCTCCTTTCAAAACTACAAAACAATTGGCTTTGATTAAACAAGTAAATTTTAGAAAAAATTAAATTTTCTTTCTACAGTGCTTTTTTTAGCTTTTTATTGAATGGAAACCCCTTTGGATGAGATATTACAGAACTCATGAAAATAAATTGCAACTTTGTCATGCTATTGAAGATGGTGCACTTGAAAATTCAACAATTCGAGCATTAATGCCACAACTTTTTATGTGTATTTTTGAAAATTTTGATGATATGGAACAAGTAATTATTTCATGGTATGATAGCCTACCTCAAGATTCAATTCTTCGTCCAGATATGGCAAAATTAGTTGAATGGTTAATGGAAGACGAAGATGAAGGTGAAGATGATAGCGATGAAGAAGAGGATGCATAAAGGGTGTTTTTTAAAGGGTGCTTTCTGTTTGATACTTTTTATTTAAATGAACAAATAAATAATTTTAAATTAAATTCTTTTAATATACTAAATCTTATATGTTATTATTCATTTCAAAAATATCTATTATTTGATTTCATTGGGACAAATTTTGTAAATTTTTATAGTTTTTGCAAAAATGAATCGTCCAAATGTCTTGGATGGCAACCGTTCACGAAATATGATGCTGAAGGATCAATCGTATGCAAGTAAACCGAGTCCAATGGAAAACAAAAATGTTATGCAAAGATCAAATGTTACCAATACTGCTGCATCATTTGCATCTCTTTCAATGAATTCGAATTACAGTAATCCATTTATGCCTATATTACCACGAATTTCTGATCCACCACCAATGCCTGTTCAACCTGAAAGGCAAAAATCTCAACCAAATATTTAATTTTTGTTTTTTTATAAATATGTTTTATTTATGTTGAACATTCTTTTTTTTTTAAATATGTAAATAGAAACAATGAACTGATATAAAAAGTTTTTTTTGATTCCATACTGCAAACAAAAAAAGAATTTTTGGTATCTAAAATATTAAAAATTGTCTTTATAATCTAAATAAAGACGACTTACCGTAAGATTTGTAAAGTCAAAAACAATATAATTTTGAATATTTAATTATGGATAATAATTAATTAAAATATTTCAACAATCTGTGTTGGAGATGATCGTTGGGAATCATTTTTAACAGTTATTTGTGTAAAAATATTACTCGTAAACAGTTTTTGAAAGTTTTTTAAGTTTTTCCAACACATTGATGTTAAGTTAAATTTGTCAAAGATCATTTTTAAATATGTCATTTAATGGGATTTTGATATACAATAGATAAGTTATAAGAATGAAGCAATTTAAATGGGAAAACTATATGTAGTTAAATTAAATATGTTTGTTTTTTAAAAGATATAATTTATTATTGTGTTATAATAATAAAAAAAAGAGAAAACAATGAACCAAAATTTAAAGCTATTTTAGTGTCCGTATTGGATAACCGGGATGTTTATTTCGCATATGTGACGAAAGGTGATCTGATCTTGCAAAGCGATATGAACAATATGAACACGAATAAGGTTTTTCTCCTGAATGCTTCCTGAAGTGCCTAAAATTTTATAAATTATAATAATTACGGTTTTATAAAACATATATAAATAATAGGCAGTGAAAAAAGGTTAGCAAATTGAATGTGCGTGTGTTAATATAATAATAATTGTGATGGCAAAAAAACAACAAAAAATAGATAAATTCACGCTCACTCACTTTGCTTTGTTGTGACATATATTTTTAAATTTTATGCCGTTTTTTATGGGAATTGAGATGATCAGAACGAGAAAAAGTTCTCTCACAATTGCTACATTTAAATGGCCGAACCCCTGTATGTCTTCGAAAATGCCTAAATGTTTTTTTTCAGATTCAGTATACATAAAATGCCTTTTTAAAAATAACTTTAACCCTTTTTTAAAAAGTATGAGTTTTCCTTTGGGTACGGTAAATAGGTATACAGTATGCATTTTAATGAAAATGGATTAAAGATGCTTACCTTGTAAGTTCATCACTTCTTGCAAATTGCCACCCACAATCAGGCCATGAACAAATATAAGGTTTCTCACCAGAATGCGTCCGAATATGCGCTTTAAGATGCGATGACTTACTGTATGTTTTATCACAACCTTGATATTGACAACGATGTTGACCTTTTGTAACCTTTCGAATTCTTCTTTTTGTTTTGATTGGTTCATTTTGAATTTGTTGTTGCTGCTGCTCCTGTTGTAGTTGTGGTTGTTGGGGCATTAATATTTGACATGGAGCTTCCAATTGTAATGGTGGTGGTGGTAAATAAGATGTTGAAGCATGTTGTTGCGTCATATCAATTGAAGTATTAAAAGTTGGACAATGAGATATTTGTGATTGTTGTTGTTGTGGTAATTCAAACATTGATGGATGAGGTGGTGGATATAAATATTGATGGGGGTAATTATATGGTGGTGGTTGTAAATATGCTTCAGGTTTATAATCTTTTAATAACATTGTTGTTGTTGATCCTGATGATATTGTCGAGGATGATGTTGATGATGAAGATGATGTTCCAGCAAGTGGAGTCAACAAATGTGATGCGGGCGTGTCCGTTGAAGGGGGTAAACTATAAAAACACAATAATTTTGTTTATATTTTTTCATCTTTATTGTTTTTAAACTTTTTGCGGTAACCTTTTTGTTACAAAATGTAATTTATCTTTTTGTGTTTTTCGAGAAAAAGAAAACGAAAAAAAAGAAAAATATTTATGAATCAAAAATGGCTCCAAAAAACAAGTTTTTTTTCTGTAAATTATTTTCTTTGCCCATATATTTTTTTGTCATTTTGAAAGAATAAAAACAATCAATAAATCTTTAAAGAAATGAGTCATCAAATAAAAAGAACCCAAAAAAGCCGAGCCTTTATTGACGATCATGTGGGGAAGAAGAATTGTTAAAGATAAGAAAAAAAAATTGAATCCGGAATCAAACTGACAAAAAAGAACCGAGTGAAAATGGTAGGATTGGCTTTAAAAGGTTTATATCATAATTTTTTTAATGTGTCAAAAGAGGCTTTTTTGATGTCAAACAAAAGAGACGTAAGCAAAAAAATGTGTCCAAATTTTTTTTGAAAATTTTAACAAAAAACGTTTTTTTAAACTACAAAAGATTGTTTTTATGACACAATTACAGTATTTAAAAATATTTGTCGAAAAATTATAATCTGCAAAAGTGAAAGTTTGCTGTTGCAGTTTACAGTATATTTTTAATGTGAATACAAAAAAGTTTTTAAATTATTTTGTAAACTATTTTTTAGATTTCCAGTCTTAATAACTACATTTTACTGTAACTGATAGATTTTCCAACTTTAAAAAAAACTAACAAAATGTTCGAAAAAAGTTACTTACCTTTGATAAAGATTATTAATTTCATTTCCAAGATTAATATTAAAAGAAGGTTCAACAAGTTTATTAATTTCAGATTTAATTTGAATATTATTATAATTATATGGTGAAGGAAGAGAAGTTGTTTTATTATTTTCATCATTATTTGATGCTTGCTTTTTAACTGGAGCTGGTGGAGCTTTTAATTGAATTGGTGGAGATTTTCGTGGTGTTAAAACTGGTACAGATGGTACGGTAGTAGCATTGAAGCCACCACTATTAAGTAATGCAGTTTGTAAAAAATTTGGTGATGATAAAACTGCTGCAGAATTTAATAATCCAAAAGTAAGTGGTGATGAAAGTTGAGCACTTAATTCAACTAATTTGGAATAAAAATTTGCTGGTTGAAAATTTGCTGATACTCCACCAGTTGCAAGAAAATGATTTATTACTGGAGTATCAAGGGATGGGAAAGAAGCACTAAATAAATTTGTATTTTCTAAATGCCGTTTATCTGTTCCAACATATTCTGAAATATCTTGCCATATCTAAAAATATTAACAAAATTTAGAATTGCAAATTTGAAGAAAAAACAAACTTCATTTGTGGGATCATTTAAATTAGATGACATAATTTGGCTATTTTGGTGTTGATTTATCCCCATTCACAGCAGCTGGCTGTCTTTATTTTTTGATTTTAAGCAAAAAGAAAAACAAATTTTGCCTTCAAAAAGAAATGAATGTGATAGAGAAAGAAGACTAACTAAAATATAAAGATGATGGAATTTTTACGATCAACAAAAAAGGCTAGAACATTAAAACACGCAGCAAAAAAAAGAAGAAGAAAATATAATCAATGAACATTTTATTATTATTTTTCTTACAAAATTTTCATTGAAAATATTGCGGGATGTTTTTTATTGGGGTGGGAAACATCAAAGAGATTTCCCCTAAAGTGATCTCTTTTTCTACCGTATCCTTTTTTTCCATTTTTTCCCCAAATTTTTAAACAACTTTTTAAAAGTGTAAATGAATCAATGTTTTTTTAAAAAGAAATCACTACTCTCATTTTTTTGAAAATAGACATTTTTGGAAGATAACATTATTTTTTCATTCGATTCTTCTTTTTTTCTTCTTCTGCTGAATAAAAAAAAAGTTTAAAGGAAGACTTCGGTTTTTTTCAACACAATTATTGTTGTTGCGCACGTACATCATCATCATCATCAACATCAAAAGAAGAAGGAGAAGAAAAAAAATTATCGTCCCTTAAAGGTCGATTGGGGGAAATTGAAACACGTAAAAGTTGTGAACAAAAAAAACCACAAAAAAAGATAGTTTGAGCAAAAAAAGAAGAAGAATAAGAAAGTTTTTGTCAATGTTGCTCCACCTTCCTTCCTTCATTTATTTCTTTTTCTTGCGCACGCATGTTCACCATATTTTTTACGATTCAAAAAAAGGGTATCTCTTTTTCGTCAGCTCTTTTTTTCTTCTTTAACAGAAAATGTTTAAATTAAAACCAAAAAAAGAGAATCAAATGTTCTTAAATATATAATGGGAATTAAAAGCGTGGGGGAATGAGAATGAACATATATTGCAAGCAGTCAACTCAAATTTTGGTACAATCTTATCTTATCTATAATTTTTTTTTGAAAAAAAAAACGAGAAAAAAGGACAATATATTTGTTGACGCAAGCTTAAAATAAAATAGTCATGACTTTTTTTGATCATTAAAAGCATAGAAACAATCTCATCAATGACGTGTGCAAAAAACTTTTTACCGCAAAATTTATGCATCATGTTTTTGGACAACTTTTTTTTACTCATTATTTATTACTGTAATGCAAATTGAATGAACAATCTGTCTATTTTTCATAGGCATAAATAAATCAAAAAAAGAAAGTTAATTGAATTAACCTTTTACTACTACAGAAAAAAAGTTGTTAGTTAAAAAGACATAAAATCATGGGGTTATTTTCTCTTATTCGCCGGAAACCCCTTTTATGAAAATGATAGAAAAAAAACATGCAAAAAGTTTAAAAAAAACTAATAAAAAAAGTTTGATTCTGCTTGTTAGTCATTTAACATTGATTGATTCAAAGAGTACTTTCTTCAGCTTTTATCAAAAATAATCAATCAATCCCTTTTAAAGACAATCAAAAACAGGAAAAAAAGAGTTCGGTTGTTAAAAGAAAAAAAGAAGAGCTAAAATAACGAACATAAAACGAAGAAAACAGATTGCAATAAAAATTTTGTTAATCGAACACATTTATGTATTTTGAAAGAAAATTTGAATCATACCAAATATCTTTATTTGATTGTTACAGCATAGTCTTGAAAATAGTCCATGCAAGATTTTTTGTTGTTATCAATAGCAAGGGATAATCTTTCTAAAGCTCTTTAGATAAGCAACATTTTCTCAAGCATAGTCAGCTCTTAAACATTTTTGAGCATACAAGGAAAAAAAACAAAATGAGCTATTTTATATAAATTTAGTAAAATTTGCATAAGTAAAATATCGTTCGACTCTTTTTTATTACTGTCCACTTTTTTAATTTTAAATTTTTTTAAAAAAGTATTGCCAATTTTTTCAAAATGTTTGACAATGATAATTTTTCGTACTGTATGGTTTGCTTAAATGTGTTATTAAAATACATTTTAGATTTATACAAGCAATTTATTTTTCGCAATTTGAGGAGAGTAAATAATAACTGGAAACAACACTAATATACTAAAATATACTGGGAAAAAGAAAAAGAGAATTTAAAAATCTTGCGCTGAAGCTCTTGATCTACTTGGGCTACGCATAACGGCTGCAGATTGAGATGTTTGAAGGCCACCACCTGGAGCGACAGATGAAGCTGCACGGGATTTAGCACGAAGTTTACTGAGACCATTTTCAGCTGCATCGGCACGCTAAAAATTTTATTTGGTTAAAATGTTTTTATGGGTTGTGATATTTTTTTTACCTCTTCTGCATCAGTCAATTGATGAGTGAGTTGTCTGTATTTTTGAAGATTAAGATTGGCAAGTTCTTCAGCTTCTTCAAGTTGACGTTTTTGGGCTTTAAGCTTGTTTTGAAGTTTATCAACAAGGTCTTGAAGACGTTCAAAGTTCTTCTTGTCTTCATCGACTTGGAATTGTAATTCTCGAAGACGTCGTTCTTGTTTTGACATATTTTTGTTTGCTTCAGCTGAACGGCGTTGTTCACCATCAAGTTCAGATTCAAGTTCACGGATACGTTGTTCAAGCTTAGCAATAACTTTTTTGCCTCCTTTAAGAGCAGCAGCTTCTGCTTCATCAAGACGAACTTGCATTTCTTTAACTTGTTGTTCAAGTCCTTTACGAAGTCGTTCAACGTGAAGAGCATGTTCTTGTTCTTGACGAAGTTCTTCAGCAAGACGTCCTGCATCAGCAATTGCCTTTTTGCTACGTTCTTCTGATGCTTTGTATTCATTAAGTGTTTCATCAAGGTCAGAATGAATTGCTTGAAGTTCACCTTCAAGTTTACGTTTAATACCAGCAAGGGAGTTAACTTGAGCGCTTAGGTCATTAAGCTGATCCCGAGCATCATGTGCTTCATATTCGGCTTGTTTACGTGCACGTTCAGCTTGTTCTAAAGCTACAGAAAGTTCTTCCTTTTCTGATTGAAGGATGGTTGCACGTTTTTCTGAATTTAAATATTGTTCTCGAAGATCATCTCTGCTTCTTTGTTCTTCTTCAACTTGCATTTGCAATTCACGGATTTGTTCTTGATGACGTTTAAGATTCTTTTGGGCATCAGCATTAGCTTTGTTGGCATGATCAAGGGCAATTTCAAGTTCATTGATGTCAGCTTCAAGCTTCTTTTTAACTCGGAGAAGTTCAGCTTTTCCGCGAGATTCTGTTTCAAGGGAAGCTTGCATGCTGTCCATTGCACGAGCATGGTTTTTACGGGTATTTTCGAATTCTTCTTCCTTTTCTTGAATACGTTTTTCGATTTCTGAGCGGATTTGGCTGACTTCGACTTGAGCGCGAAGAACTTTGGATTCTTCAGCTTCAAGAGCAGCTTCAGCTTCATCAAGGGCATGTTGAAGTTCTTCTTTTTCAACTTCAAGGCGGCGGATGATCTTTTGCATTTCATGAACTGATCGACCTCCTTCTCCAAGTTGATCACTTAAATCTTTAATTTCTGTGGCAAGGGCTTTATTTTCACGACGAAGTCCTTCAATGGTTTCTTGGAATTCTTCTTGTCCAGTTTTAAGTCTGAAGAGATCGGTAGAGAGATTACGGTTATCACGTTGTGCAGCATCGAGTTCATTTGCGAGATCATCAACCTTCTTTTTCCATTCATCAACAATACGGTCAAAGCCTTTTTGTTTCTTTTCAAGTGATGAAGCGAAAGCATTTGCACGTTCAACATCAACTTGTGCATCATCTAAATCTCCAACAAGACGAGATCTTGTTTTTTCAAGGGATGCAACTTTAGAGTTTGCAGCATCAACTGCTTCACGAAGTTCTTGAATTTGTTGAGTTTGACGGCGTTTAGCTTCTTCAATCTCATCGGCTTTAAGTAAACCTTCACCTTCAAAGCGAGTTTTCCATTGAGTAATTTCAGCATTAGCTTTGCTGAGTTGACGGAGAAGTTCATTCTTTGATTCAAGTTCATCTTCTAAGCTTTCACGGAGCTGATCAGCTTCATGTTGGTAATTTTTAGCTTGAGCAGCTAAGCTTTGACGTTCTCGGCTTTCTTCATCTGCTGTTCTACGAGCTTCTTCAAGTTGTGAAGTAAGTTGAGATTTCAAACGAGAAAGTGCATTGAGTTGTGATTCAGCATCTTCCAAATTGTGTGCAAGATCTCCATTTTCGTTATGAAGACGATTTTTGAGGGAAGAAAAGTCTTGAAGAGCACGACCTTGTTCATCAGCTTTAGTTTGAAGTTCTGCAAGTTGCATTTCATATTGCTTAGCAAGCTTTTCTGCGTTAAGCTTGGCAGAAGTTTCACCATCGAATTGTGCTTGGAGATCCTCATACTCTCGTTGAACTTGAATGCGATCTTTTTCTATCTTTTGCTTTTGTTTTTGCAATTGTTCAAGTTGATCAGTAAGTTCAGCAACAGCATCAGTATGCTTTTTGCGAAGTGCTCCAAGTTGATTTTCATGGTTTAGGTTAGCTTCTTCAAGGTCACGACGGATCTTTGAAAGTTCGGCTTCACGTTTTTTGTTAACTTCGAGTTGAGCAGCAGTAGCACCACCTTGTTCATCAAGTCTTTCGCCCAATTCTTCCAATTCACGTTGGAGTTCTTGTTTTGCACGATCGCTCTTTGATCGACTCTGGCGCTCAGATTCCAACTCTTCTTCGAGTTCACTTTGGCGTGCTTGAAGTTCTTTGATTTGGCGTTGAAGTTTTCCAACTAAGGATTGTTCATCTTCAAGACGAGAAGAGAGAGTATGCATTTCTGCTTCACGTTTTTTGAGGTTATTTTCAAGATCATGACGTTGCTTGGTAGCTTCATCAATATTTTCTTGAGCAACTTTAAGTTCTCCTTCTACCTTGCGGCGTTGCTTTTCCATATCGGCACGTGCACGTTTTTCACGTTCTAATCCATCTTCAAGATCATCAAGATTTTGTTCAAGCTTGGATTTCAATTTGTTGGTATGGTTGGTTTTGTCTTCTTCAGCTTGAAGATCTTCTACAAGTTTACGGTTGACTTCTTCTTGATGTTTCTTTTCTTTATTAAGTTTTGCTACAGCTTCATCTTGTTGAGCTAATTCATCTTGAAGGGAGCGGATTTGATGATCTTTAGATTGCTTTTCACTTTCGGCTTTGCGAAGAGACATTTCGAGATCTTGAATTTGCTTTTTAAGGTTTTCAATTTCTCCTTCAACCTTCTTTTTGGAACGAGTAAGATCAGAGTTACGATCTTCTTGATCAGCAAGCTGATCATTGAGATCGTTGAGTTGTTTATCCAAATCACCTTTCTGGCTTTGAAGCTTGTTGAGCTTGTCTTCAGTTTCAGACAAAGTGGTCTTTGTTGTTTCTAAGTTTGTGAAAAGGCCATTCTTTTCTTCAATCAATTTGCTGTTGTTTTCTTCAAATTCTTTGCGAAGAGCTTCTTCTTTTGCCAAAGCGTCTTCAAGTTCCTTAATCTTGCCTTCAATTTTTTCAAGTTCTTCGGCTTCTTTGCCAGATTTGAGCAAAGGTTTGACTGAACCATAAAGTTTAAACCATGGCCATGTACGAAGGGTGCACCATGAACGAACGTTGCGTTGAACGATGAGTAATCCAGCACGTTGTTGCATTTTACGACGACGATCAACGAGTCCAAGGTACCAACGAATGTATGATTGGAAGCCAGTCATGATTTCTGAGAGTTTTTCATCACTGTAAAGAAACAATAATTTAATAAAAATTTTAAAAACTCAAAATATGCCATACCGAATATCTTCAAGATGAGCCATAATACCTGCTTTGAAGAAAACTTTTGTAACACCAACACGGAAGTTTTCATCGGTCAATTTGCCATCATTGATGAGCTTATTCAAGATGTTTTCAGCTGCTTTTTTTGGATCATCTCCTGCTTCTTTTGCTTCATTAGCTGCGAGGAGGGAGTAACGATGACGGAAATCAGCATGGAGGGTACGATTGGGGAAACCTTTACGGCAAATACGGATACCTTCCAATACACCATTACAAGTAAGTTGATTAAGAACTAATCCTGCATCAATCATTCCAGATTGTTTCTTTTCGTTGGGGATAATGCAACGAATAAAGTGAGGATGAGTGGCGTTAAGCATAGTCATAAGCTTGTTAAGGGATTCCCGGTACATCATGGAGACTGTCATGAAAGAACCAGATTTTCCCTTTTTCTTTCCACCTCCATCACCAGATTTTGCTTTGACTGCAGCTTCTTCTTGAGTTGTATAATCTTGCCTAAAATTATTAATTTATGCTTCTGATTCTTTCTTTTTACGATCTGGCTTACCAAACTTCATTCATAAGAGCATTATTAGGTGAAGCTTTAAGGATGGAGACGACTGAAAATTAAATTGAGTGTTAAAAAAAGTAAAAATTTGAATTTTAAATAATTACGAGTATCGTTCAAGGGATCTTTGTTCTTTTCAAGCCAGTTTGTAACATTGTATCGTACTGTACCAGCATAATGTCGCATAGCGAAGTGAGCATCACCTTGTTTGCCCTTTGGTGGTTTTGGCTTTTCAAAGTTGGGATGTTTGCCCAAATGTTGTTCAACAAGTTTTTGAGCAAGGGTTAAATCAGTAGCTTTTGGGACAATGCATTCTTCATCAAGCATGGAAATGATCCCAAGTGGTTTTTCAATAAGTTCGATACATGCTTGAAGATCAAGACCGAAATCGATGAAAGTCCATTGGATACCTTCTCGGGCATATTCTTCTTGTTCAAGGACGAACATGTGATGATTGAAAAATTGTTGAAGACGTTCATTGACGAAATTAATCCACAATTGTTCAAAGGAATTGAAATCGAAAATTTCGAAACCAGCAATATCCAAGACACCAATAAAGTGATCACGACTAAGACCCTTTTGATCAAGGGTCAAGTTACACTTTTTGACAAGCCAATGGAATACACGAGCATAAAGACCTTTAGACATTGCACCAACAGCCCAATGAACTTGTTCAAGATTTTGACCTCTTAAAAAAGAAAGTGAGAAAAGATGTTTTTTAATTTGGGAGAAATCTTACTTGTTAACCCATTCAGTACCAACACGTACACGTGGCTTGGTAAGAGCTTTAAGGAAATCTTCAACACTAACTCCAAACATTTCTGATGTATATTCTGCTTCTTCTTGGCCATCAGGTTCAGCTTGTTCTTCACGTGGACGTTGTTTGAATTTCATGTTGTTCATGTGCATAATACCAGACATAAGCTTGTAACAATCCATCTTTTCATCATTTGAGAAGTTGAGGATATCAAAAGCTTCATCAGTGAGTTGATGCTCTTCTTTATCATTTACACCATCAATGGTAAGTTCAGCTTGTGCAACTGACCAGTAATCTTTAAGTGGAAGATTGAACTTAAGTTTATCTTTTAGACCAGGGATTTGATCAGAGAAGATTTGGTAGAAGATATGGTAACAACGTTCGCCAGGGGCTTGACGGATGACACGAGATTTTTCAAGCAAATCTGAAAAATTACACTTTTAAATAAGTGTTCAAAGAAAATTGTTTTATAACTTACAATGTTCAATATCGCACGATGCAACACGCCTAAAACAGTAAATGTTAATGGTAATGCTTCATTAAAGATAAAAATATTATTATACTACCATACCCTTGTTTGTTGAAATGAATACGGATGAATTTACCGAACCGAGAAGAATTATTGTTACGTACTGTTTTGGCATTACCAAAAGCTTCAAGTACGGGATTTGTCTATAAAATTTTGCTTAATTTGAAACCATTTTAAAACAGTATTAAAAAATTACTTGAACAATTTGATCTTCAAGAGTTGCCTTTTTCTCAGTTGTTGCTGGTTGATCAGATTTTTCACCTCTTGCTGCAAGGGCTTCTAATTGAGCAGCACCGACGGCAGCGAAATAAGCAATAACCTTTTTGGTGTTTTCAGTTTTACCAGCACCAGATTCACCAGTAATCAACATAGATTGATTTTCATGATCTTGAAGCATGTTACGGTAAGCTTCATCAGATACAGCGAAAAGATGGGGTGGCATTTCAGTTCTTCGTTTACCCATAAACATACGAGCAACAGAATCAGTGTAAATTGGAAGACGCTTGTATGGATTAATCTGTAAAAAATTAAAAGGTAAATATTTATTCCCAAAACAGAAAAAATAGAATAACTTACAACTACACAGAAAAGACCAGAATAGGTGTAGATAAGCATAGCAGCATAACGAGATCGAAGATTACCCAAAACACTAGCATCATTGAGGAAAGACAAGTTAGACATGTCTTCGGTTTTTTCGAATTTTGGTGGATTCATTTCTACAAAATTCAGGATTAAATTAATTAAATTAAATTAATTAAATTAAATTAAAATGTAATAGAGGCATTTTTTATAAGTTAAAGATGTTTTTAGGCTTTTATTTATTATAAAAAAAGTTATGTTAATGGAAAAGAGCTTTATGTAAAAAAACAATACCTTGTACAAGTTCAGCTTTGAGGGTAATTTCATTGCCTTTTGAGGTGACAACAACAACTTGATCACCTTTTCGTTCCTTAATTTCACCGGGAACGTACCCTTCTTCAGCATCAGGAACCCAACAATTCTTTTTCATATCATATGGGCGAGATTGCTCCTATAAAAAGAAGCCAAATGTGAAAAAACGTTAACTAGGATACGGTAGGATTTTTTAACTTACTTCCATCATTTGTTCACGGGTACGGCGCAAATATTGCCATCCTGGATCCTTTTCGTGTTCCATCTTGACAAAAAGAGCTTTTCCAGTTATGAAAGTCGAAAACCCGACCTAAGAAAGTAAAAAAATTTTAAAAAAGAATTGTAATAAAAATTCAAGGAACAGATGTCAACGACTGATCAACACGCTTCAAACAAAGTAAGAATGAGACTTAACCATGGCAAAAAAATATTTTAATTTTTTTTCTTCTGTTACAATTTTTTTCCTCCCGCCCCCTCTGAAAAAAAGCTAAGTAAATGCCGTGGGTTGACAAAAAAGTTTGCATTTTCAAGAAAGATAAAAGTCTACGATATCTGTTTTTGCTCAGCTCTTATACTTCTTTTGAACAAATATATTATCTTCCGGGGGTATGGCCTAAAGAGTTAAAAAAATGACATTGACGACCAGACAAAAAAAGAGAGAAGAAAGAATTTATTCAAGCAAACAAGTGACATAACAGATGTCACCTAAGATTTCTCAAATCTTCCTTTTTATCGTGAAAAACCACTTGTCGCAGATATATACATTATCCATGTTACACTCAAATGTGATGAAAAAAAGTTAAGACGGTTTTTTTTACTTAAGCTTTATCAACTTTTTTTTTGCTTCTTCATTTTTCGATGGCACCATTTTTTCGTTTGTGGTGTAATGTTTGTCGTACTTTTTTTTTCTTTTATTACGTAAAACCGAAGCAATTTTTCAATCTTGCTTTTCTTTTTTTTGCATTTTTGTTGAAGAAAGATAACAGACAAAATCTGGCAAAATTAATGCAATTCAAAAAATGATGACAAGGAAAAACAGTTTGATTAAAGACTTTTGGAAGTAAAAAAACAAAGTGGAAAATAAGTTAAAAACAGGAAGACAAAATTCCAAGACAGGTGCTACATAGCAAATTTTATACTTGAAAAATGATAATAAACAAAATAAATAAAAATGAATAATAAAATTTTAAAATTAGTGATTTATTTGAATATATTTAATAAATCTCATTTTAACAGATTTGCAATTTAAAAAGTTCTGTTTGAATACAGTAATCCTTGCAAAAGTCATGTTTTTTTGAATGCCATTTTTTACAGCATTCTTTTATCCCTAATATTTTTACTCAGTGCACTTTTTCCATTATTTTTTTTACTTTTTACTTTTATTGTTTTAGTTAAATCATTTGGCAAAAAAAAAAACTTTTGTTCAAAGTTATCTCTCTTTATCTCAAATTACAACATCTTTTCAAAAATCAAGATGATTTTTTACATTCTTCTTTTTGTCATCCCTCTCTTTATCTCTTGAAGCAATAAGTAAAGTAACTCTCAGAATTTTGCAATCAGATCAGCAAAATTTTTAAAACAAAAATAAAAAGAAGCTAATGTAAAATCTTTTTTAGATTGTTTTAGGGTTGCTTTAAGAAAGCAAAAATCAAAATGCATGCCAAAGAAAAGAAAAAAAAATGTGTTACGAGAAAATTAAAAACATATGGCATCTTTTTGCGGTTTTTTTCTGCTTTTACTACTTTTTTTTCTATTTTTGACATTTGAGAATTATTAGGGATAATGAAAAAAAACTTGTAACTTTTAAGAGGATAGCTTTTCTGAGATCGAGGGAAATCAAAAAGGCATTTTTTTTCAAGTCCCTATGAATTTATATTTTACATGTGAAATGTGCAAAGTTTATGAAATTAGAGCAAAATGTTTTATTGTAAAGTGCATAAGATTTTTCAGAAAAAAATTCATAGACATTTGATGACTATGATTTTTTATTCTTTTTACCAGATTATTTTGATAGCATTCGTTTAAAAACTTTTATTTGCAAACAAAATAACTTTGTAATTCTACTGTAATTCACAAAAAATAGGTAATTTTTGTTGATAAACCCATGAGATAATTGTATCATGTTTCCGCTAAAACTTTTTTATCCCCTTTTTTCTTTTTGTCATTTAACTTCCTTCTTTTGTTATTTATTTTTTTGCTAAAAGAAAAAAGAAAGAATGCCAAAGGGTGATCTCTGTCAGGATTTATTTTTTTCTTCCTTCCATTTTTTTTGTGTTCTCATTCATTTCTCATTCGATTTCCTTTCCTACCTTCCTTCCAGACGTTTGGCAGGTTCGAATCAAATCAAAAATATTTTATTCCATCACTATCATCCATTAATTCATTCTTCATGTTGATAATGGTGATGGTGTAATATTCTTTGTCTAGCCGCAAACAAGCAGCCTCCCTCAATCAAGGAAGAAGAACAAAAGTTATTGACATCTTTCCTTTTTTTATGCCATCAAAAACAAAATGGGTTCATCGTTAAAAAAGATTAGCGATAAACAAAAATTCTTCTTTGCTTTTGATTTGGGATAACATTGGCAAAAAAAGACGGCTGTTGTTTGAAAAAAAACGACACAAAAAATGAAAAATACCTAATCAAAAACAATTTTCCAATTTGCGTCAACAGAATTTTTTAAATCAAAAGGTTAAAGTGCAATATTATAATATTTAAATACCAAGAAAACGATTAAAATTAAAGGGAGTGTCGACGTCAAGCAAAAAAAAATTGCCTGATTGTAGACAAGTTGTTGACGGACGTTCAGCAATGGGAAATGCATTGTGTGTTTTCTTTCGTGTCAAAACATACTTGTTGTGGTTGAAATTTTTTTTTGCTTGACGTCGACACTCTCTTTAAGTGGAAATTATTGCATTTTCAAATGCCATAAAAGTTGAATTTCAAAAATGCTGATTTTTTTGGTATCAAACGATGTAAAACTTAATTTTGAAGTATTTTTTGACTGTCATAAATTTACAAAATTAGAGAAGCACATTATTTGTTCCAAGTTTTTTACACTAAATCAAAAGCAAAAAATATCTTTATTACATTAAAAGATTTTTTATGCATACAAAATAATTAGGAATAAAAGGTCCGTAAAAATTGTTTTGCAAATAAAAACAAGTCTTCTTTCATTTTGTAATAATCTTTTATTTCATCTTTTTTGAAATTTATGAGATTTTAAAAACTTAAAAAGCTTTTATTTTTAAAGTAATATAACTTTTCTTGGATGACATTTGCTTATTTCACATGAACCGCAGCTGCTTATTTTATGCATCTTTTTTTTTGATTTGAGGATTTTAAGTTGAAAAAAAAGATGATTTATTTTTTGTTGAAAGAGGGGTTAATTTTCATTTTTTGTAAGCTTTGAGAAAAGGGGTTATGAAAGTTTTATCATTTTTAAAGGAGTAACAAAAAATATACACAATTAATTATACAAAAATAATTTATAAAATTTCATGAATAGTAATTGTCCGATGATCATCTGTTGGCGGAGAATTTGCCCTTTCAGAATCATCATCATCAATTAAAATATCTTTTAAATTTAATGCGCCCAATCTTGCTTTATCCACATCTGCATTATATTGCGCAATTGTTGAAATACTAAAGGCACTCATATAAAGTGTTTGAACAACTCTGAAAAAAAAACAATATTTTATTTGTGATCAAATTGTTTGCAAAAGTTTTCAATTAAAAAATTCAAGCTTGAAATTGAAGTTCAAGTTTGATTTCAATTTTTAATATTAAAATTTAAAGTTTAAAGTTTAAAGTCTATTTTTTAAACAAAAAAGTATCTCACTTGTAAATTACAACAGGTCGAACCAAATCTTCCATAACTAAATAGCATCCAATTACATACGCCAATGCTTGCGTGACCTGCGGAATTGCAACAATAAAAGCATACCGTAATGCCTGAATTGGAATAACGGAAGAATGCTTTTCAAAAGAATATGAAAGAAAAGAATCATGTCTACTTTCAATTATCTCTAAACTGGTACTAATTTCAATTTCATTTAATTGTTCAAATGCTATTAATGCAATCTATAAATTTATAATTAATTAAAATTCAGTAATCCGAAGCAATAAGTTTTTTACCCTTCCTTTATCATTTTTATCTGCCATAGCTCGTTTTGTATGAATATGTGAAATCCGAAATACAACATATTGATTAATGGCTTGAATAACAAAACATATTGAACATAAAAATGCCGAAGCTAAATTCTTTTCAAAAACATATGCAATTCCAAATGCAAGTGTAAAAACTCCAACAGAAAATTGCGATAATCGAGCATCAAATGCCTAAAAATAAAATCATCATCATTCTTTACAAACAACAATGCCAATGAAATTGAGGGAGACTCGTAAAAAAAAAGATCAACAAAACACAAATGTTTTTCTTTAAATTGTTGTCTTCTTCTTCTTTGACTTACTCCTTTGCAATTATTTGCCGATTTTGTTAAAAGTGGCAGGAGTGATCTTTGAATTGAATCTGTTAAAGCAGCGCCATGCCGTTGAATGCAATCAGAATAAACGGCACAACGAATTTCCCGTGCAATTGCTTCACCATTTTTGGCAAAAATAATTGTCTAAAAATAATTATTTTAAACTAAATTATAATAGTAGATTGAATTCGTTTTATATATTTGCTGGCATTAGATTATTATTTGTTATCTTGCTTTAAATTATCTTAGCAAATTTAAAATGCACCCGAAGGTGTCTTTTTTTCTTCTATTTTATCTAAAATAACTCACAGAAATAATTCCACCAATGCAAGCAACAATTCCAGCAGTTAAATATTTCCATGAAATTTTAATTCCATCTTGAAAGAATTTTGCTGAAATTGTTTAACATTTATTTTTTATGATTATTATTAATAATATTGTTACTTTTATCAGGTTTATAAAATTCATATAAATTTCCATTTAAATAAGTGAAAGTAGGAGGCCCAGCAGCAAAGATAAGACAAAATACAAATCCAACAGCATAAAATTTCCATCTTCCAAGTGCTGAACGTTTTAATTTTTTAAATGCTGAAGTATTTCGGGGGTGAAAAGACTGAAAGTTTTTAAAATAAAATACAGTAATCTTTTCTATCTGAAACATTACTTCTTCCTCAATGGAAAGCTCATTTTTAAGAAAAGTTAATAAAAATTGTTTTCTTTTAAATGCAATATTAATCCAATAATTTGGTGGTGCAATATCCGTTTCAGCAAAGATTGATGCCACGGATTGAATATCTCTAGCTCTTCGAACATGTTTACAGACAAATTTAATTGCGATGAAGTTAACCCAATTTGAATGAATTTGACCCAGTCGACAAGCTGCAGGAATAATTGAACATGCAATAACAAAAATTAATCCTGGTGAATACATTAGTCCTTCATCAATCAGCCAATTACCGTATCTAAAATTGCTGTAAAGTTAAAGATGGTTCTTATGAAGAATTGCCTTACAAAGCTCCTAAACCCATTCCAGAAAATAAAAATAATTGCATACTTCCAGCAACAATTCCAAAAAATGCAGCCCTTTTAATTCCAATCGAATATTGTTTATTACACAGATCCCGATATGAAATTGATGAAGTTAAAGCTTGAAAAGTTTTTGCAATTAATGCCACCTCTTGATGAGTTGCAGACATTCCAAAAGCAGTAAAAATTAAAATCCATAAAAATGCAACAATTCCAAGGCAGGTAATTGGCCATGCAAGTCTCCAAGAAAAATAAAAGCTTATTAAAAGTGAAACAATTATTTGTGAAATTGAATTAATTATTGCTGGAAGGGCATCCGTTAAAGCTGTACAAAGTTTTTCGATATCATTTTCAAATTGGGCATTATAGTTTTCATTTTTTGTATCATTAAAATATTCAAGTTTTTGATAAAGAATTCCATGAAAATATGCCCGACGAATTCGACGAGCAATTTTTAATGCAATTAATCGAAAACATGTGTACTAAAAAAAAGTTTTTGGATTTTAAAAGTGGTTTTGAAGTCTTTTAATAAACCTGTAAAAATGCAACAATTGCTAAAACGAATGCTGCAGAAGAAAAATAGAGTAATAAAGGAGTAATTTTAGTTCGAAATTCTTCAGTAAATGGATTCACAAGATCAAAAACATCTAACATCCATCCAACGACACAAACTAAATGTGGAATTCCGGCTCCAGTTAAACATGCAAGAAAAAAACCAACTAATAAAATTCCAATATCTTTTGGAGTAAAAAATTCAGTCTTAAAATTGGCTTTTTGTTTATAGATTCAATAACTTTTTTTAAATTACTTACTACAGAACAAAGATCTCGAAATGTTGCTTCATCAGAAGGCTTTTGAGGCCTTGAATTTGAAGCATTTATAACTAAATGAGAATTACTT
>CABFKO010022286.1:2365-13876 GCA_901766855.1 Panagrolaimus sp. ES5
TTTACTTTAAATTGACGACGAATAATGATTCGTGATATTTTTTACAATTTTGTATGTATAAAACATTAAAATTTGTGTTGTCTGTTGAAGTTTAATAAAAATAATAACAAACAATATTGCAACATTTTTATTTGCCTTTTTGAGTAGTCACACCATTCTATAATTTATTTCCGCAAAATTTGGTTTTTAAAAATGGTAAAGAAATTTTTAACACAAATTAAAACTTTTTTGTCTTCAGGCTGATATATAACTTTTAAGTTATCCTCTATTTTTTAATAGTTTATTTGCCTTTTCTTTTCAAAGAAAAAGCGTTCCAAAATTTATATGATTTTTTTTCCAACCACACCAAAAAGATGAGCGGAATTTAATGTTTACCTCAAACTTTGGGTAATTAAACCGAAGAAAAAATGGTTAAACAAAAATTTATGGAAACAAATAAATGAACAAAGACTACGATTGGGTTGTTTGTGCCATTTTTAAAAAATACTATTAGTTTTAAAGAAACATTAGAGAAACATAGACAGCAAAAAATAGGATGTGGAAAAAAAATGCATCAACGGTTGCGACTGCGTTTTTGTTTCGTCTCAGGCCAGCTCGTTTGCTTTTTTTGTGACAAAACCAACAGAGGCAGGCGCCCGCTGCACAAAAAATACACATCCGTCATTATTGCAAAGAAAGAGACAACCAAAAATGAAGAAAAATTGACTAGCTTCTATTCTTCCTCATCTTTTTCAGCGCTATTTTTTCTAAGTCCCTTCATCGACCCAACCACTTCTTCCGTTCTTTCTTCTTTGTGCATGAAAGTGCTTTTCAGCCCATTTATCATCGGTTTTTACCCAGTATCTCAAGGTACTAGGCGTTCTATGACCGACTTCGGTTGTGTCATTACACAAAAAATTTTTGGACATGCACCACAGGGGTTTATCCGGAGGTGCAAATATGAAATTAACGAAATTGTAGCCAACATTGTTGGTGGATTTTTTAGTTTAATGTGTCATATTTTTAATTTATATTTTATGAAAGATAGGTTTTTTTGGTTTTTTTTCTACAAAACATGCTGCAAAAATGAAGTACGTTTGTCGATTTTTTACTAATTTTAATAAAAGAATTATTAAGGAAAACTTCGACGTTGTTAGAGATTTTTGCAAAAACTGAAAAAAGCATTTTTAGCTGCCTCTTTTTGATTTATCTATCATTAAAAAATGTTGGGGTGATATCAAAAATTATTTTAACATTATCGGCTTTTAGTTTTTTTCGCGTATTTGGTATTCGTGTTAAGAATTCTGTCATTTGTTCCCGTAATTTTACGAGTTGTAAAATTGAAAGTTTGCTTATTTGAATTTTGATAAATTATTTTTTGAGAAAATTGCTTGAAAAGTGTTTTTAAAATGATTTAACACATAGAATGACACATAAAAAGTGACAAATAGCTTGTATTTAATTAATATTTTAGGTTTCGAAGTGATACGGGTGGAGAAAAAAGTTGCGCGAAATTTTCTTTTCATGCGAAGTTAATAGTTCAGCGGATGACTGTGGTGGAGGATTGAACTAGATTACATCATCATAGCGATTTTGATTTGTTTTTAAAGATGAAGGTAAATCATATTCATCACCCTAAGGAATAATAAGATAATTATTTTTTTGAGATAAAACCCATGTTTGATTTTTGCTGGCTTTTATCGATTAAACTCATACCAGAGTTTATGTAATATATGTGATTTTATTTTTCACAGGGTGATTTTCTCTATTTTTTTCCCTTTATTATAGCCCACTCTTCTTTGTTTTTCCACCTTTCTTAGTTTAATAGAAAAAGAATTTTTTCGTTAACAATATAAAACGCTGACTTTAAAAATATTTTAAAAAACTAGAAAAAAAATTTTCCTCAACGGAGGAAGCAAAAAAGTTCCTCACATTTTCCCAAATGAGGAACTTTTTTGCTTCCTCACGTGAGGAAATTTTGCTCTTCCTGGCTTTTTAGGCGGTGTAACGATCAAAGAAATATTTTTACAGAATGTGTTTTTTAAGAAAATTTTTTTTATGTGCAATTTTTGACCTAAAATTAAATTTAGAAGTTTTTTTAGATGCAACATTTGAAGAAAATTCTGTTCAGGAATTTTTCTGCAGATGCAACGGTTACAGAAAATTTTTTTAAGAAATGTCTTTGTAGATGCAACATTTACTGAAAATTTTTCTCAGAAGCTACATTTTGCACTGAATTTTATGTAATTCTCTGCAAATGTAGCCTCTAAAAATATTGAACCTGTAATAAATTTTCTGTAAATGTTGCATCTGAAAAAAATTTTCTAAATTTAATTTTGTGTCAAAAATTGCATCTTAAAATAATTTTCTGTAAATGTTGCATCTGAAAAAAATTTTCTAAATTTAATTTTGGGTCAAACATTGCTTCTGAAAAGAAATCTTCTCGAAAAAAAATTCATTTTTAAATTTTCTACAAATATCGCTTTTAAAAAAAATCCTGAAAAAAAATTTTCTGAAAAAAAAATTTCTTTGATCGTTACACCGCCACTATATTCTTTTATTTAAGCTTTCGACTTTAAGTATTCAATGGTAACATCATAAAACAAACAACTTTTGTAAATCTGAATACAAATAAATTTTTCATTTTTAATATTGTATACCACTGGAACCAATACCACACAACTCCATAAAACCAAAAACAATGAATAAAATATTTCTATTATTATCTCTTGTGTCAAAATTATTTTATTTTTAACATGTCTAAATTTATAATATACGAAATAAAGCAATGGTATAATTAGAAGGATAAAAAACTACAGTAATTGTTTGAAAATTTGTAAAGCCGAAAAAGCGCTGCAGTAGCGTTTATCCTCGTCACTTTTGTTTTTGGCAAGATGAAAACGTTGTACAGGCTTCAGCTTTACGAACACAGATTTTTCGGCTACTGCAAAGACACAATGGAAATGGATCATCATTCATCTGAAGTACAATCAAGTTGGTAGAATGCACTTATTTTGATTTAAAAGCACTTTCACAAATTCACAACAGTGCCCCAGCAAATGAAACCTTATTACCATAAATGGCTTTGAAACAGGACATTTACACCACGTCAATTTCCCAAAAACGTTCGTTAAACAGCCCGTTAATGTCCTGTTTAAAAAAATTGTCCCAGAAAAAAAGATGTTTCAACAGGAACCCGGTAAATTTATAAATTCTGATTAAATCTTTTATGGATTGTTTAGAGCTGATGGCAGCAAAAAAACCCAAAACTCTGAAACCCATTTGCTCTTTCCGTCAAATTATTTATTTGTATTGAAAAAAAGTATAATTTTTAGATGAAACAATAGCGTGTAAAACTGATACATCACTTTTTTTTCAAAGATTTTGTTTTGCTAGCTAAGTGTTTATCTATGGTTGTTGTTTCGACACGATTGTACGATCAAAAATTTTTCTCACCTATTTATTGTTCGCACTTCGTTTTTTTTATGCGCTGCAATTTTTCATTCACCAATCGCATTTCTTCATTTTTAACGCGCATTTTACATTTTGCAAACGTTTATTTTTTATATATCTAAATTTATTTGTGATGTCTACCAAGAGTTTAATTATTTTTTATTTTTTTCAGGATTAATCTATTTGATTACTGTTTTCTTAAATATGCATAAAACTGCTAAGAAGCCTTTGCTTCCAACTGACAATGTCACTGCTTCTGCTGAAGAATTTACTTGGGATGCAATTACTTGGGGTGCTCTGCTTTTTCTTTTGCTTGTTGCTCTTGGATTCGTCGCTTCTTCACTTTTGACTTGGCATCTTGTTTATTCTCTTTGCAAAAATCCTCAAAGCATTGTTCGATCCTATGATCTCTTGGATGAAAACTGTTATACCATTGCTACTGCAAAATATTATGTCAGTTAGTTTAAATCATATAGAAAACATTAAAAAGCAATTTTTTAGGATGTCATGAACCTCCACACTGAAGATCGTACGAAGGATAAAAGCCTCTCAAATTTTGCAAAACAATATGAATTTCATGCTACCAATCGTAGAATCTATTATAAAGTTGAACCTCGAAAAGTTTTGGCATATATCTACATCGTTGCTTTTGCTTTCTTCTTTGCTGGTCGCTGTTGCTATTCTGCCACTTTCATTTTTAACTTCTTTTATGGCTATTCTCTCTTTTTTGTAATCCGCCTTCTTTTCAAATGTTGTGGGCTTCTTTACTATGCTTATTATTATGAAACACAATGTAACAATCAATTTTGGACTGCACCTCGGATGTTTGCAAATTGATTGAATTTGCTAATTATGTGTTTTTTGGTTCAACCTTTTTATAAATTGTTGTTTGGGTTGTTAAGTTAATAAAATATCAATTTTTATATACATATGTTTTTTTTTCAATACGACTAACTTTCAGTGATGCGACTCGCTCCGCTCCGGAGCGCTCCACAGTCGGAGCGGAGCCCGGAGCGATTTTTTGAAACCAACGGAGCGACTTTTTGCAAATGCTGGGGCGAGCCAGATGATGATTTTTTAAATGTATTTTTTTTATGAGTTTTTGTAAGGGTTATCATTGTTTTTGTCCGTTTACGAATCCTAAAAAAGGAAAACTTTTAGTCATCATCACCTGTTTCACATTAATTTGAATCAAAAATACCAACTATTGATTGCATATAGTGTTCCGTCAAAAATGCAATTCATATGATAGCAGAAAAGTTCCACAATGGTAAAATAACGGTTGCAGTCCAAAAAAAGCATAACAAAAATGCAAATAATTTTAAGATGTAAAAAACTAAAGACAACTTATTATAAATTAATTAATTATAAGCTGCTTTTATACGATAAAAATTTAAGTTCCATCAACAGTCTGATCAACAAACTTTAATCAGAATATCCGCTTTGAATGTTTGTTCTTGATCTGTGGCTTTGTTATACTTCTTTTATTTATTCCTTATTTGCCATTTACAATCAGTTTTTTACTAGAATATAAAATAAACAATAAAAAAATTTTGTTTTGGTAAAATTACTTATGAAAACATCGGGCGATTCGGGGCGATAATCAGTGGATGAAGCGGAGCGCGGAGCGACTTTTGAATCAACCGGAGCGGAGCGCGGAGCGGCTTTTTTCAAGTGCCGGAGATCGAGGCGGAGCGCGGGGCGACGAAATGGTCAAGTCATATCACTGCTAACTTTTTCTCGTTTAATGGAGTACATGTTTTGACTTTACACTGTTTTTTAAAGGTTTTTAAAGTAGGAGAGATTACTCGTTTTTGCAAGTGAAAGAGGAAAACGACAATAAAAGTCGTTGACAAGCTTTCAAATGTTGTTATAAAATTAGATGCTGTTAATCGACTTTGATTCATGTTACTTCATTGTTCTTTACAAGAAATTAAAATTTTATTTTCGAAATCAAAATACATTCAGTTTTTTAAAGACAAAATACAGAATTAAAAGAAGTATCCATCATCATCAGATGAACCAGCTAATTGTTCATCAATGAGATCATCAAATGCGCAATCACTAATAGAAGCACATTTTCGAACTGGTGGTGCAACACGCATGCGACGAGAATCTCGTGCTTGAGCAAATCCTACACGCTCTTGTCCAAAATCAAAGACAGTATAATATCGACCAATAAAAACATCTCCAAGAATCCATAATTCTCCAACACGTTCAGGAAGATCAATTCCCATAAATCCAGAAAGACAGATAGATTTGCCCATAGTTGTAATGTTAAGGATATAATCTTCACCTCGAAGAGTATAAGATTGTCCAGCAATAACAAGAGAAATTTCTGGAAGGGTTGCAACTTTTTCACATGGTACCATATACTATAATTTTATTTTTTTATATTTAAAAATTTTTTGCTATGCTTTATTACTTCTCCCTTCATTAAAGGTTCAGCACCAATAAATTCTTGAATTGCTTCAACTTGTTTCTTTGGTCCTGCAATGAGTGATGTTCCAGTATCAGCAATAGCCTATAAAAAGTTTATTTGATTTTAAATTGACATATTACAATTGATAACAAAAGTAATAAATCATACCTGACAACCATTTGCACAAGCAACTTTTCCAGATTTTCCAATAACTGCATCCATTTTAAATTGCCAGTAACCTTTACGTGTTACAGGAGTATATTTAATTGGAGCAACAAATCGACGAGGATCTGTTCCACCAAAAGTTATTTCACCTCCAAGTTCTTCTTCAGGATTACGATTAAGCCAAAATGCAAAAACTGGTGAAGGTACACGTTGTTGAGCAATCATTTGATTGAAGACAGGCTTAACTCCGAGAACGGCAATTTCAGGGAATGCCATACCAAGAATGCCATCAAATTTAGCTGCAACAAATGTAATACCTGGTTCGCTGGTTGCTTCAGCAAATTCTTGATTATCAACACAAATTCCAGCAACACAAACTTTATCCTTTGAAATAAAACCTTTCATTGATCCAGTACCGTATTGAATTTGCATTTTTCTGCCATCAGCAACATAGGACGATGAACTACCTGAGTCATATTTATGATGGAGCACTATAAAAAAAAGATGGAATCAAATAAACAAAAAAAGCAAAAAAAATTAAGATAAGAAATAAATGAAAACAACATACAGCAAGCAATGTCATAGAAAGGGCATTTTTTTGATGGAATCCAAAGATTGCTAGAGCCTGTATCAAAAATTACTGTAAAATTTTGTGGTGGAGATCCAATGGAAATAACACCATAATATTGTGCCTATAAGTATAAAAATGGATTACTGTAATCCAAAAATTAGAAAAACAATCATACATCCATATAATTTTTGAGAACTTCATCAATTTCGCCATTGTTTGGAGTATCTTCTGCAGAGAAAGCATCTTCATCAACAAGATTCATAAAACGAGTACGCAAATTTTCAGTTCTATGTTTAAGATAAACTTCCCATGATCCTGATGAAGTTAATTGATGTCGAAGAGTTTCAACTTTCTTCAATGGTATTCTAAATTTCAACAAAGTTAGGGAATGAAGTTTTGAAAGGGTTAATCTTTGTATATTTTTACCTTCGAAGTTTAGCATCAACTCCCCAAATACAAACTATTAAAAGAAGCAAAGATAATCGACTGATCGCCATATTGACAATAATAGTCGAATGCTGTTTCTTTACTTTTTCATCGAACAAATGGACATCAATGAGGGCGGTACAGCTAAACGATATGAGTCTTCTTCCTTATCATGTTTTTTTCAAGCGACCCCAATCGGCCTATTTCTTTTTTTGCTTTCTTTCTTTTTACTACTACTGATATCCCGTGTCAGTCAATCAACACATGCGTACCGCTCAATGAAACTTTAAAAAATGAAGAAATAAGCAATAACTCTTTATTTTTGATTTGAACAACGGTCAATTTTAAATGCTGATTTGACAAAGTTGTTTTTAAAGCATGATTTCAAAGATTAAAATATATGCACTATTTTGCTTTTTTAAATTTAAACAAAGAACAAATATTTACTGGGCAAAAAGATTTTTACTTTGAATATTCCTCAGTTTACAGTTGAAAAATAGTGGAAAAAGAAAATTTGCATAAAAAATTAGACCCCCCACGACGTTTTCATTTCAGCTGCTGTTGAAAATAAACCAGAGCCCGAGCAGAAAAAACAAATGAGTAACTTGATAAATTTTTTCTCATCACGAACAAAAAAACAAGATAGATCACGTTTGAATATTTTGAAAACTCTTTGTTAAAGTTTGAAGTTCATCTTATTTTGATGAAATTAAACATTATCCAATGAAGCTATAGCCATCATTATTTAAATATGCGGATACTTCAACTTGGTTTACTTGGGGCCGGTCATTTGCCAGTGGTATTTTGCATTGTTTTTACCTTCATGCTAGGCTAGTCTTTAAATTTTTATATAATATTACCATAACCAATTTTAGGAGTAACATATTGCTTCTCAGTATATCGTGGTGATGTTGATCCTGTTTTTCCATATATCTCTGCATCAGGAAATTCAAGGCCAGAATCTTGCTTGTTTAGCTTATTGCTGAATTTCTGTGCTTTTCTTTCACTTCTTATGGTACATTTACGGTTAGTCTTATAAAAACAACTTAAACTTAGTGTTACAATATTTTCTCTTTTACAGATATAGCTTAATTGCAGAATTAAATCGAAGTTTTGATGGCACATTAAAATTTTTGAACAAGATTACTTTTTATATGGGTGTTTTGGGAGCTTTAGGGATGTTTGTGGTTGCAAATTTTCAAGAAACTGCTGTAATTTGGATTCATTTATGCGGTGCTATTATATGCTTTGGTGGAGGTGCCTTCTATATGTTAGGCCATGCTTGGATTTCTCATAGGATGGTTCCCCTTTATGCCTCTCGTCAAGTTGCACATATTCGAACAACTTTAGCTGTTGTTGGAATTATTTCCTTTACTGTTGGTATGTTTAATTAGCAAAATTTCTAGAAATAAGTGACTAGAATTTTAAAGTTTATTTTATTGTAAACCACGTAGCCTGTTCTAAATTTGATTTTTAGTCTTTGTCATTTAAAGAAGGAGTGTAGACAAAATTTTTTAGTGGAATAGACAATAGAAAATTTAATAATTAGGTCTCATTTGATTATTGGCATCTACTATAATTAATTCTTGTAGACATTTAGTACAGTATCCCCAAAAATCAAGGTTACTTATAATATATGTTTTAATATGTTTATTAATTTCAGCTTTGAGCTTTGGAGTATATGCTGCACATTTATATCATCTCAAGTTTCCCGATAAACCGACCCCTCGTCCATGGTCTCGTCATGAGCAGCAGCCTGTAAGTAATTTTTTTTTCATATTTTTTTTGCTTGAGGGCAATTTTGGTTTCCCCTTAAACTATTTGATTGCTCTATTTTCTTGATGCTCTTTTAAACATTAGATTCTAAATTGGCCTTTTATCTGGAAGAAAACAACTTCCTTTCTCTCGAATTTGCTTTTCATAAACATATTTCTCATTTTAGAAAGCATAAAAAAACGTTTTTTGAGGCAAGAGTTTTTTAATTTTTGGTATTATTTAAGAAAAAGGTGAGACATCACCTGCATTTTAATCATAGCTTATAAGCTTTTAGAAATTGACAACTTCATAGGTTGTTTTTTCCTCTTTTTTTGCTTTAGGAAAGGAAACATATTATTCATGTTTTTCTTTTTTAAGCGTCGTAATTTGTAAATGACACAAAGTTTAAGAGTTCATGTGAGCAGCATTGCAAGAGAACTTTATGTAAAAAAGACAAAACATGATTCATTTAATTTTTTATTTAAAAACAGTTTGTTCAGAAAAACTGATGAAAATTTTAATGAGAGTCTTCAAAAGTTTATCTAATTTAATATTTATATTTAATATTGATACTTAGAAAAAAGCTGCAAAAATAATTATTATGTATAATTTTAGGGTTATGAATTTCATGTTGCTTCAGCTGTAGCGGAATGGACACTTGCTCTTATCAATATGTTATATTTCCTATCGTATTCTCGTGACTTTGAAAAAATTCGAGTGGAGCTTAAAGTTCAGCCGCTTGTCGCACATCTCGATCATAGCCCAACTTGGGGTTCATTTGCAAGCCTATCTGCTTCACCATAAATATTTGTAATATATTTTTGTAATTTTTCATTTTTGTATATTTTCAAAGTGCCAAACAATTTGTGTTATATCTGTTTTTTATTGTATACGGTAACAGTTGACTTTAAACGTGTATGATTTTCTCGTCTTTTCTTTTTTTTTGTTAAATGCTGAAAATAAAAAAGGTAAACAAATTTAATCTTTTTTCTAAAGTTATTTCCAAGAAAAAAGAGCTGCTTTATTGCATTTTTTTGTGTCACAGCTTTTTTTGTTAAATAATACTAAAAAAGAACATCCCTCACCATAAAAGAAGAAAAAATAAATTTAATTTTAAAACATTACAAATGGGAAAAGTTGTTCCGCATTTTTCCCTTTATTTTTTTGCAGAGATTTTTTTACACATCTTTTAATTACATTCAAGGGCAAACTGATAGAGAAGGAAAGAGGAGGTTTCTTAAAAATATAATAGAAAAAAAGAATGTCAGTTATTTTTCTGTATTTTACTTTCAAATGAATCAAAGAGCAGAGAATGAAAATACGCAATCAAAGTGGTGTAAAAATTGTTGCATGAATCAAAAGAGAACTGATAAAAAATAAAAGATAAATCAAATCTTTATTTTTTGTTTTTAAATACAACTAAATTTTGATAAAGAAAGGCCGTGGAGATAACAGCAGTTATGACTTTTATTGATCACAAAAGATGAAATTCAAACAATAAAACTAAAAGAATTATAAAAAAAAGTCAATTCGTGATTACAGTATATTTTTAATTTTGCATACATAAATACATTTGGTAATTTTTAAATCTCTTTGGGCATGTCTTTGACTCTTTGCTGTTTTTATATAAACTTATTTTTTAAAAATTATAATTGCAATGATAACCAAAACTCCAATACCAATAACATGTCAAACACGTGAGAGATATCTTAAACTCCCACAGAATTTCTTTTCTTTTTATTTTCGACTTAACATGCGACCATATTTCAAAAAAAAGAGTTGAATTTTGATATTATATTTTTAGCTTTATTCAATCATTGATGTAGCAGCACATGTTTGAATGCATTCCTTTAAATTTAAACTTTGGTTGTTTTTTTATAAAAAAATTTCTTTTTTTATTCTTCAAAGTTTGTTCGAAATGTTAACGGATGCATTTGACGTTCATCGATAATTTTCTTTTAGACAAGTTTTTTTTCGTTAAATTTTTTTCTAAAAAATAGCATTAACAACCAAGTTGTTGCTTGTTGCTGCTGTCCTTGCTGCTGCTGTTGGCATGGGCACGTGCTCTATTTTTTTCCACTATCAATTAGTAAGAAAACAGAAAGAAAAAAAAATTGTTTTTGATGACGGCATTTTTTTAAGATTCAATTTATTCAAAAAAAACCTTTAATAGTGTTGTTTTCTTTCAAATGTTTTTATGTTTCTAAGAAACATGTCATAAGCAATCATATATATACATATACATGTAGATAAATATAGATTTAGTTAATTTTATTCATTACAAATAAATTTTTTTCGATGTTATTAAAAAAATGGATATACGATAGAGAGAGAGAAAAATAAAACAAACACATAGAGGGAAGATAAATGAGACCACAAAAAATGACTCGTAAAACTTATTTGTTGTAAACCGGATAAAAAAGAAAAAATATAATATAGAAAGGGAAGGGAAGAAGGATATAAGCTTTCATGAAAATGCATGTACGAGCTTGGGTAATTTAAATATTTCTGTTGAAAAAAAACTATTTTGTTAAATTTCTATTTTTTTATAAACATAATTTTATGTACAAAAATTACTATTATTATAAAAATAGTTTTCACTTTAAATATTTTTTCTTCGTTGAAAATTTTAGAACGACGTTTATTTTTATATGCCATATGTTTTTTTTTCGATAAACGTCGGCAAGAATACGGGGAAAAATCTATTATTTTGTTATCTTAAAATTAATTACAATAAATA
>CABFKO010022286.1:13970-27190 GCA_901766855.1 Panagrolaimus sp. ES5
AAACACACAAAAATAAAGACAAAATAAAAAGCATTGAGGATTTAAATTACAGTAATACAAATGAATGCAGAAAAAAAGAAAGTTTTTCGATGCTTTTGAGACGAGAATTACAAATAAAGAGATACTGACCACAAATAAAGCGCTCACATTTGCACCCCAAAAACCGAAAACAAAAAAGAAAAAAAACGATAGAAAAGTTTTAATAAAAAATACTAAAAGATATAACCGGTGAAAAATGTATAAAAATATGAAAAAGAAAATAGTCCTAATAGAATTCTGGTTTCTCAGTTTTTTTGTATCATTCTAGGTAATCGTAAATTTTTTTGTTAGGTACCCTGTTTTTGTAATCAAAACTTAACCCTATAAAAGTTAAAGAAGAAAAAAAAACATAAATTGTAAGGAATTAAGCTTTAAAGAAAACCCTTGAAAAAAAACTAACAAAAGACAAAATTAAAAACAAAGGTAAAAAAATGAACTAAAAATACAGTAATTTTATAAAAGGAATGTTTAAAATTCTTTGAACATTGAATTCTTATAAAAAAATATGTTTAAAAAAAGGAAGACTACAATAGGATTGTTTTTATATTTAATATATTAGAAACAGAGGAAAGAGGATAGTAATAACAATGTTGCTGGGATTCGATGAAAGATGACAAAACTATTATTGTTTTATTCTTTTCTTTTTGTACTATTATGAAAATTTTATTCCATCAATAATAATGGTTGGTGGTGATGAAACCCGTCTAAGAGCAGTAATAAATGTCTTCTATTTTGTAACAATAAAATTTTCATCAATGGGTTTTTAAGTTTGAATACAGCTTGCATTGTACTTTTCTGTTTAAATAATAAAGATGAAAGAGGGGATTCTTATGCAGACATAAATTAAGCATCTTTTTTTGAGGTCCATCATTGGGAAAAATAGCTAATATGAAAAACTGCTAACCGGATTTGAAAAAAAATAATAATAAAAACTATTTTTGTACCATTGTATCAGAAGAATATCTAAAATATTAATTTTTTATGTCATCATGGCGAAAAACGACGATATTTAACTTACCACAAAATATAAAGAAAAAAATTTAAAAAATTAATAAACATCTTTTTTACGCCATATCCATAGGTTCCATTCTCGAAGCGGCATTTGATGCGGCAATCATTTGTGGAGGTGCACTAACACCATTTGCCCCAGGCCCAAATTTATAAACTAATTTCTTTGGATATAATCCAGTTTTTGGAACAGGGACTAAGATTTGCTTTTCATAATATGTTCTAAAAAAAAGTTTCATTGTAGAATTTATTTAAAGATTACAGTAATGCTGTCGGGAAGGATAAACAAAAAAAAACAAACCTCATTGCTCGGCTTAATTTTTCGTACGTCATCTTTTGATTATTCTTCTTTTCACCCCATAACCGTGCAAGCTTTTCTGATTCAACAATTCGAAACACTCCTTCCACAGGATCTTCCCATCTTAAAAGAAAAAAGATTTAGCTAATGAATATAAAATAAAAGTAAATATTTACCTAACAATTGATGGACATGTACATGGATCTTTCAATGCATCTCGAATAAATTCCCATAATTTATTGCCTTTTGTATGTTGTGACCTTTTTCTTGGTCTTCCATCTTTATTTTTCTTTATCCTTAAGCTGTTGACACCATGAAATGATTGATCACCTGTAAACATAATTTTTGTTTTTGTCTTTTAAAAATTATTTAAAACATAGTCATTTTTGGAATTAATCTAATATTTTCCTTATTTTTTCCTATTTTGGTAAATCTCAAAAAACAGATTAAAATAAAGTAAGTTAAAAATTCATTAAATGTTTAATTTTTTTCTGTTTGCTTTTTCTTTCATGTCCCTAATGGCACCAAAGTTTTCCTTATTTTATCGAGAAAAAATGGCTACAAAATATTTGACATTATTTTTTATAAAAACTGAAAAAAGGAAATCAAATGCAACTGCAAAAAATTTTTCAAGCGTCGTAAATGTTGTGGTGGAAAAGTTTAATTAAGCATAAAAAGATTCAAGAGAAGATGGAAAATTGAAAAAAGCCTACCTCGAGAATCATAAGATGTATTACCACCACCATTTGATAATGAATTCTGTGCAGCTGCAACAATTTGTGCTGCAGAAAGTTGTGGAGGTTGACGATGTAAATTATTTAATGAAGTTGTTGGAGGCTTTAAAAATTGTTGTGATGCAGCTGCTGCAACAGCGGCTGCAGCAGCAGCATGTTGTTGAGACAATGAATTTTGTATTAATGGTGAAATAGGTGAATGTACACCTAAGAATCCATTAAAATGATGTTGCTGTTGTTGCTGTTGTTGAATATGTGTTTGTGAATGTGAATGTGATGATGACGAAGATTGTGATGATGGAGGTTTAATATCAAATGGCTTAATATCAAATGGTAATCCTCGACTTGTACTTGGCCTTGAATCTTCTTCTGCTTCTTTATACGATCTCATCCAATCATCAATTACACTGTCTTCTAAAACTTTTTCTTTTTTATAATTGATTACTTTTTACGTCATATGCTTTTTGTGCAATTTATTTTCTCAAAAAAGTTTGTTCATTCTTTTTTTAGATATCCAAAAACTTTTTTTTTTATGTTTTTTTAATTGACATAAAACATTTGTTCAGTCTTTTTTTTCTGAATTATTGATCGGGTAATTGCGAAAAAAAAGGAATGTAAAAAAAGTAAATAACAATGAAAAATGTATTAAGTGGAGAGAGTGACGATAGATTTGTTCCCCATTTTTTCCACTCGTGCTATCATCATATATATGAGCCTTTTTAGACTTTTATGTAAAACAAGCTGTCGTCTCTCTAACTTCAAAGCAGTTTTTTCTTGTTGCTCTTTTTTTAACTCTCAATTGCATAGAACAAAAAAAATGGCAAAGTATTGACTTTTTTTTCACACTTTTTCATGTCATAAAATGTTTTTGAATTCATAAAAAATATAAACTATGAACATTTAGTGATAAAAAAAAATATTTGTCTCCCAAAAATGTACAAGATAATAAATTAAACAGCCTACATAACAAAGCCACATTTTTTTCTTCCTCAATTAAAGACAAAAACGGGATTATTATTTTTACTTTTTAAAGAATTAACATTTTTTGTGGTTTTTATACAAAATAAGTAATACCACAAAAAAGTAAAAGAGCAAAAAAGCATTTTTTTCAAGAAAAAAAAAGTTACTCACCACCAACGAGTTTTCTGAATTCTGTGAATAGCATTGTACCATAAACAGGATCTCTTTCCAAGAATGCTTGCTCATTCATTAATAATAATCTTGGGCCATTACATGTTGCAAATTTATGCATATTAATATTTTCAACAGGTACTTGATTTCTTCGAGCTACATCTAACATCCATGCTAATACATCATCCATAACCCATTCTTGTGGCTCTTTAACACGAAAACGTGCAAGATCAACTTTTTCATTATTTGGTATTGGTTTTAATTGTGTTGAATTCATGTGTGAACGCAATATATGTGGTCCTAAATGATCGAGCAATGCAGGCAAACACATGAGCTGCGGATATAGTGCAGCAGCAGCGGCAGCAGCCGCTTGGTTCATGGGCGATGGATGAAATTCGTTTGTTGTTTGGGACTGTGTGTGCTGTGAAAGCCCCGCAGGCACCGCCTGCTGCTGTTGTCGGTGGTGTTGTTGTTGTTGAGACAACGATGAAGTAGTAGACGACGACAACGTTGACGAAGAGGATGGCGCTGGTGGCAATGGCAAAGAAGCTGAAAGAGTTGACGCCAGCGTTAATGCTTGTTGTTGTTGGATGGCAGCAGCGGTTGCTGCTGAAGTTGTCGAGTGTATAGCTTCTTGGGGATTATTTAATGATGATAAATTCTAAAAAATGTAAAAAATAAATTTTAAGTAGAAAAAAATAGAAAGGGGGGTGACAAAAAATATTTTAATCATTAATACTCATAAATAATAGAAAAACAAATAGGAGGAAAAGGGAGAAAAAAAATATATAATACATACTTGATTTTGTAAATGGTGTTGTTGTAAAAAATTGATTCCACTAATATTAGGTGAATTTTGATGATTGTGATGTTGTGGTTGTGAAAGCGGTGAAACAAGTTGAAAAGCACTCGAATGTTGTGGCGATAGAAATGATTGTGTTGCTGAACGAGTTGAAGATGTTAAATGATTATTATTTGTATTTGTTGGATTTGTATCAATAGATGATGAACCACAACTAAGAGATGGATTTGAAGTTAAAGAATTTAAAATAATTGGGGTCGATGACGATTTTCCGTTAGGCTGTACAATGCTTGTTGACGTTGTCGATAATACTGACGAAGGACCGACATTCTCGATGGACGGTGGAGGCTGCGCAGTGACCGTTACTGCAGCGGCTGCGGCAGCTGCGGCGCACACGTTTGCTAAATTGTTTGCTAAAGGTCCTCCGTCAACGACATTTCCGCAAGGAATTGTTGATGATGAAAATTGAGCAACAATCGATGCAGCATTATTTTGATCAATTGTTGATGTTTGCACTGCGGCGGCATTTGTAAAGAGGTCAACATTTCCATTGGTATTGGTATTATTTACATATCGTTGGTCAGAAGAAGTATTATTATTATCTGTGACATTATTTGATTGAATTTCTTGATTATGTTGTAATTGTTGTTGTTGTTGTTGTTGTTGTTGTTGCTGTTGACGTTGTTGTAATGCTGCAACTAATGCGGCAGTTGTTGCAGCATTTTGTCGTTGTAAATTTTGTTCATGATTGTATTGATTTATCAAAGAATCAAATTGCTGTTGGGGAGTTTGTGGTTGTTGAAGTGGTGTAAGGGGTTGTGGATAAGATGTTGAGGGGCATGCTAATTGTGATGTATTTGTTCCAAATGCTGCCGCCAATAAATATTCGGCAGCCGCAGCCGACAATTGCGGCTGATGTCGATTAAAAGATGACGTGGTGGTAACCTGCGGAGAATTTGGTGCCAAAGAATTATTATCAGGCCCCAAAAAAGTTTTATTTTGATCAAGAAAAATGTTTGCAGAATTTATTATTAATGTTTGTTCAGAAGGTACGGTAGCTGCAGCAGGAAAAACAGCCGAAAATAAATTTGATGTATCAGTTGAAGATGTAAAAAAATTCGTTGTATTGGCAGCTCCAGAAGAAGGACAAGAAGTTACACCACCGTTCAAACCAAATGGAACAGCAGCAAATGCAGAAGGTGGAGGACTGGATGCAATTGCTGGACAAACTTGTTCACTTCGATTCCACGCCAAATATCTTTTCATATTCGGCGGCTAAGCGCTGATAATAAATGAGGTGACGGTAATATGAAGCAGAAGATGATTCCAAAAACAAAATCTGGTCACTTGCAAAAAAAAGATTGAAATTGAAAGAAGTATAAATTAAAATAACAATTGTATTATTTTATTGCTGTTGTAACGGTATAAATTAAACAGCATAATACATACAGCAATGAGAGAAAGAGGGGGAGAGTCAAATTACTGGCAATAGAAAAAATATGAAGAAAATTTCTATTAAAATGCCAACCGATAAATTAAAATGGCTTTAGTTGACCCTAAAAAAATTAAAATATAACTTTAATAATAGAATAACTGAAAGAAAAAAAAGTAATGGTAAAAAGGGAGGCGCAACACGTGAAAAAATATTACACGTAAATGAAAGTTAAAATACAAAAATAACAAGAGCCGTTTTTTCTTGGGAAATGAAAATTAAATATTAAAGTGTTTGGTTGAGCATATATATGTAAACTAAATAAGCTTTAAATTAGTTTGTTCCTTTTATTGGGAGTTGGAAAAAAAGTTGTTTGTCAAAAAAAGGTGTTTTATAAATGGCAAGGAAACTGCATTGCCAGAATTTCGTCGATGAGGTAACATTTTTAGAAAAGAAAAAATAGAAAGGAAGTATACGGTAGCGAAAAAGGAGAAAAAGAAAAAAAATAAGGTTTTGAAAAATATTTAAACTTTTGGTATAGGTCTTATGATAAATAAAAAAAGATAAACTAATGATTTAAAAGCATCATTAAAGCATACATTTTTGCAATTCTTCCATGGCGACAATTGTAACATGTCAAAAAAAGGGGAAAGATTTAATAGTATTTTTTTTCTTTTTGATGTTAGATAAATATTAAAAATCTTAAAAAACGGCTTCTAGCATAGAGACAAAAAAAACGAAGAAGAAGAAAAAAAGGAATCACAAGAAACAAAAGGGAAAAAACGACAAATTTTATTAAACTTTTTTCTCTCAGAAACAGTTGGCAAAAAATTGAATAAAAAAGTATCTTAAAGTTCGTTTTTTTTTCTTCTTGCTTCTTCCTCGTCCACGGAGAAAAAAAACGAGAAGAAGTAGCGGAAAAAAAACCCAACACATTGCCCAAAAAAATTGTTTCTGATGAAGTGAACAAAAAAGGACAAAGTTTCTTCTCTCGAGACATGCGAATAAGAGGAAGCTCCAAAATTTGCGCATGAACCCAGACTTCAAAAAAGGGGGAAAAAAGAAGGGGGGACACGTCCTCTACGTTTATTCTGAAAAAAAAAGACACACAACATCTGTAAATAGTTGTTGTAAAAAAAGAAACAAAGTAGCAAAAAAATTGAATCCCCTAACAACAAAAACAGGGCTCCAAAAGAAAAAGAGAGACTGCATTAAATTGGGTTTTTATTAACAAAAGTAATGGTATCTCGAATTTGCAATAATAAAAAACCAGGAAGTTTAAAAAGAAAACAACAACAAGGAACCATTTTTATAAAAACAAAAATATGTTCAAGAATGAAAAAAACATGTGACATTAACTTCTTAAAAACTTTATTCATCAAAGATTTTTCCTTTTTAGAAAAAGTTTAAACATATTTTTAAAATTTTAAACAAAATAAAAATAGTTGCCATTATAAAAGTGCAAGTGTTTTTTATGAAAAAAAAATTGAACAAAAAAAGATTTGAAAGAAACACTGTTGTCAAACAACGTTTTTTACGAAGAAAATTCTTTCTGCCTTTTTTTTCTACATTGTGGGAGTTTTTTGAACATTAAAAGTGATCCAACCACATTGCAATGGGATAGCTTTTACACGTATATATCCTAAAGGGAAGTTGTCGGGTCTCAACCACTTATCTGTCAATTGTTAAAAAAATGGAAAACTAAAGGGAAGCAAAAGAGAGACAGCGATATTCATTTTGTGCCCCTCTCGCTTTCTCTTTCTATTGCCATCAAATTGTCAATCGCCAACTTTTTTTAGCCCCTTTAAAAAAACTTAAGAAACATCGCGTAGTGACTAAGCTGTCGCGTGCCAACAACTGTGTGAAGATGCAAAAAAAGGCGTTAAAAAAAGAAAAAAAAATAAGCATCTACTTTTAAGTAAAAAAAATATAAAATAAAAGCGGAAGGAAGGAATTCAATGTTAGCCTTTAACTATTGAATTTGGCACACAACAAAAATGATAGAATGAGTGTAAGAAATAGAAAGAAAAAAAAGAGGGGAAGTTCGAATGGCCTTTGAGCGATTTGTGGAACAAACTTACTTAAAGTTCTGTTGTTTTTTTTTATGTTGCAACTGCCCTTGCGTGAAATTAGTTTGCCAATAAGTTAAAAAAAAGTTGGAAGAGAAAAAAAGTATGTCCCGTATGTTTCATCAAAAACTTGAATACGCTTGAAGAAGAAAAAAATGCTACCAACACATTATAATTATTTAAGAAAAAACAGGAGAGAAATGTATGGAGGAAATAATAGAGCGAGAGAGAGACACAAAAAAAAAGTCGCCTGTTCTTAACTGACAGACAATTTTCACGTACGGCACGGCATATGCTTGTGTGGTCGATGATGTCTTTGACAGAAAAAAAATTGAAAAAAAAACAATAAGCACTAAAAAAAGTATCCCCTACGGTCGGCACAAAAAAAAAGTGACGCCCGGAAATGGGCGGTCGCCAAAAACATTCTCTCCTTCTTTTAAGTTTCTTTTTTTGCCATATAAAGACCAAAAAGCTTCACGTCCAAAAATGGAGTAGAAATATAAAAAAAACTAAAAGAGGAAGGAAGGAAAAGGGCTTCTGATGGAAGGAGAAAAAAAGAAAGAAGGAAAAAAGAAAAGCGAACGATGGCATCGAAAACCACACTTGCTAATCTTCTGCCTAAGAAACATTTGCCACATGAGGACATAAAAGGCGGAGTTTTATATAGAAAAAAGAAAGAAAAAAACTAACTGACGTCGTTTTTTCTTGGTTTGTGGCCTTCTGAAACGACAAATGAAGTGCAAATAAGTAGTAACGGAAGAAAGTTAAGGGAATGAAGAAAAAAAAAGAATGTTACAAAAAAATTTTTTTTTGTCAAATACATATATAAAAGATTTACTTATAAAAACGGAAGGAGTAGGTAGAAAGAAAAAAAACATTTTTTAAAGTATAAATGTAAAATTACAGTATTAAGATGAACAATGAAAAACAATTGACTAAACCGGGGGTATTATTAAAATTTTTAATTCGAGTGCTGTAGGACGGACAAAAAAGGGAAACGAAAATATGACGAATAAAAAAAATAGAATTATCAAAAATATTTTTAGTGTATCGGTTTAAAAATAGGTCTTTTTAAAATTAATAAAATTTAAAACTATAAAAAAAGTACATTTTTCCGAAACGCGAACTTTAAATATGGAAGTGTAAAAGGGCAAAGTAACAAAATTTTAGCGAATGTTTTCTTGTTTCTGGTTTTTGCAGACAGAAATGCAGTGAATGATTCAATGAAGAAAAAGAAGAAGGAAAAAAAAGCGGAATTTGAAACAATGAAACTAATCCAGAAAAGGAAAAAAAACGCGACAAATTATATCACACAAAAAAGGTTAAAACGTTTTTTTAACCGTTTTAAAAGGAAATGTGCGTGCGTCGCGCTATTTTGAAACTAACTACAATAGAAGTAAAAGAACAAGAAGGAGACGAGCAAGCTGCAGCAGCAACACTTCATTTTTCTTTTCAAATTTTCCCTTTTTTTATTATTATTGATGTACTTGAATTCACGTGTTACAAATTGGGTAGAAACTGATTTAAGAGTAACAAAAAAGCAGAGATGAAAGGGAAAATCAAAAAATAAAATCTAAACTAAATCAATGTGTGCATGATAGCCATGTTTGTGTTTGTGCAAAACGAGCGCAAAAACAGTTTTTTTACATGTTCATTTTATTTATTTTTTTCCTTCTGTTTTTTTTTCTTTTTCTTCTTCGTCGTCTATCTATTTGGGAACCTTTAAATGGCCATTCTTATTTGAAGATTTTTTTTTGACGTGAACAAAAAAATTAATCGAAGCTTATCAACCTTCTTCTTTCTTTTTCTTTTTCATTTTTTCACTTTTCTTTTTCTGTTCTTGATCGTTGATTTGACATAACATGATTAAATATATTTTTATTTTATAGAAAGGAAGTAACTGATTTTTTTATTCATTAGTTTTCTTCCTTCTTTCTTTTGTGTTCTAAACAATACATTAGTTAATCAATTTGTTAGTTAGGGGGTATTCTATTTTAAAAGACAGTTAATCACACTTTTTTTTTAGCAAGAAACATAACCAAAAAAAATATTCTTAGGTCACTAAAATGAAGAAAAAAAAAGTAATGGTAAAAAATTTAAGTAACGCCTATTTTTTTCTCTCTCTATTTTTTGTATCTTGCATAATTAGAACTAACCGTATCCTACCCAAAAAATGCGTATATTTTTGTGTTAAAAAACGAAAGAAACATTTATTATTTTGATACATGAAAAATAAGATTTTGTTTTTAACAATATATTTTTTTCTTGTCAAAAAGGCGTTCACCACATTTCTCTTAACATATTTTTTCCTGTTTCCTATATACCACATCATTGATTTAACAATAATGATGTATCAAAAAAAACTTCAAATCAAATGATGGCAAGGAAACATTGAAGAAAAAAAACAAAAAAAGCAAAGAAATGTAGCCCTTTAACCGATGATCGAATAAGAATGATATGTGCTTCCTTTTTATATGAAGCAAAAAATGATATGATACACAAATATATTTTTGACAGTATAAAATAAAAAATATATTTAAAAAGAGAGAAAAAATAAAAAGAAGGAAAAGCCTTCGACCTTTTTAGGAAGAAAAAAATATATATAAAAAAAGTGCAGACATGCATTTTTGTTTGCGGAAACTTTTCTAGTTGTCAGCTGGAGCCCGGAAGCTATGTGTACGCGTGTTCATTGCTTTTGCAAAAACACAATTGAAGAAATGCTTTTGAAAAGAAAGCAATATGGTTAAAATAGAGAGAGAGAAAGAATGAAAAGAAAGAAACGAAAGTTTCTATGATAAATTATTATATTCTAAACCACAGCCATATAAACTTCAATAGATCATTACGATAACATAGAAAAAGAAAAAAAGACAAGTTTAAAAAAAAGAAGAGAGAAATGTAAATGCTAAAAGTCACAAGGTTAATTTACTGTTACCAGAAATAAAAAAATGTAGTTTAAAATGGAAAAAGAGAGAGAAAAAAATATATAAGAAGCTTTTATTATTCATCATAAACATCACCCCAATGAATGATAAAAGCAGATACCCCCCATTTAGAAAAAAAGAAAACATAAATATATTTGTCCATTTAAATGCAAATGTAAAAACTCCAAAATGTTTTTCACAAAAAAACAAGCGTAGGCAACAATAAATAAAGGGATGAATTTAAATTAACAAATTCAAAAATATAAAAAAACAGTGGCAACAAAATGAACAAAAACAACTATTAAAATTATTGACCACTTGAATAAATTTTTTACCATTTTTTTAAAAACACGGAACCGAAAACATATCGATACGGAAAAAAAGGAAAGAAAGATTGTCAGAGATTGGAAGGGAAGAAAAAAAAGTGATTTCGATGCTTTGTCGTCGTCTGGTTTCTCTGATAAAACAACTTCTTCCTTCTTCTTCACTTTTTGCAACTAAAGATGGCTCTGTGCACATTCATTTTTATCGACAATTATTTCTTACAAAAAATAGGTCTTTTCAAATGGAACACGCATCATTTTAATACTACTGATGATGACGACTGCTACTCCTGCAATCAAACAATCATAATCACTTTTTAGGTATTTTCAAATCAAAGAAACAGAAAAAAGAAACCCATCCCAAAAATAGTGTAATAATCAAAATAATAGGGAATAAAAAAGATAGAAGAAAAAAGAAGGAAGTCAAAAAAGGAATTCATAAATGTTGCTTTCAATTTTATTTTTCTTTTAATAAAATCAATCATCAAACATCTTTTATGAATATCTAATTTTCATAACAATGATATGTAATTATTAATCTTTTAACGACACCCTTTATTCTTTTTCTCTCGTTTACCTATTTTTCTTTAATTTTAATTTTTCATATTTTTTTAGAGAATTTATTGTTAACAACGGTTTAAAAACTGTTTTCTGGTTTTTTATCTTTTTTTAAGAATGAAAAACATTTTTAATTATGCAGTCTTCAATAAGCACGCCAAAAAAGGCGCTTTTTTTGAAGGAGTTTATTTTTTAATGGTTTTTTTTTCTAAACGTGAGAATTCATTTGCAACATTTTTACAAAGCATACTGTCGGTCGTTTTTTAAAAAATAAAAAGTTTTTTCTCTTCTTCAATGTGTGAATTGTGGCGTGTCTTAGTTTTTTTCTTCTTAAAAAATGTTTTAAAAGAAGGAAAAAAGCGCAGAAGACGAGAATAGGAGGAAGGAAACACGTGAATGCCAATAGCAGTTTTCTTTAAGTCAAAATTGCTTCAAACAAAGTGTCAAGGGGGCATAAAATTCTATGCTTGAAAACTTTTAGATTTTATTTTTGTGCAAAAATGAACAAAGTTTAGAATTTTAAAATCACTAAAGAACAAACGGTTCAGTTATGCTATAAAAGAAAATTACAGCAGAAAAAAAAATGCCATAGATACAGTCAAAAAAAATAGAGAAACATTTCTTTGTTTTGAGGGAAACCTCTTTTTTTCCCGTTTTTGGTAAATTGCCAGCCTAAAGTCTAAGAAATGTTAAAAAAACAAACAACTTTTGTAATTTCAGGACAAAAAAGGAATAAGAAATCTTCTTTCCTTTTTTTGCAAAAACAAAAGCGGAAAGAGAATATCGTATTGCAAAATTCTTCTTTTTAAAAAAGTGTCTGATATACTTTGTCTTTTTTTATTTTCGTCTTCTAATTCTTTATTTTTCCTAAATAAAAACAAAAAAATAGTGGATTCCAGAAAGCAGCAAGCTATGAAAGAAAAACAAAAATGGCATATTAATCTTTTACTCTTTTTTTTATCATGACACGGAAATCCTTTGGATTTGGGGATCAAGTGTTGAAAACATTAAAAATATAGTAGACAAAAATATATTTCTTCGTTTTATTCAAAAAAGGCTAATTTCCTATTCTGCCTTTTCTTGCTTTTAAAAATTTATTAAAAAAAGGGGGGTGCAAAAGCTTTTCAATTAATTGAATGAGCACCAAAAGATTTATAAAACCTACCGTAATATATGAAGAATAAGATCTTAACAATATTATTCATTTTGGTAGTATTCTTGTATTTCTTTCCCTGAAATTTGGAATTGTCACACAAAAACGGCGGAACCTAAAATAATTTAAAGCATCTGAAATTTAAATGTTGAAGTTCAAAGCATAGGAAATGAACAAAGTCGTAGTCTGCTCTAAATGTTGAAAAGTACAAAAAATAAAATATAAAAAAGCGGTGAATTGTGAAACGAAGAAAAAAACAGGAATAAAAGTTTTCTTAGGCAAAATAAAAATGAAAAGAAAAAAGTTTTTTTTAATTTCAACTTACAACTACTATTTATTTAAATGCCAAAGCAACTAAAAAAGCGCAAAAACAACAGTATGAAAATGATAAAAGTTTTATTTTATGTTTTTTTTCTAAAAGTGGCAAAAATAACACTGAAAAAAGATTAAAATATTTGAAGCTTCCGGAATTCAAAGATAAACTTCTGCCTTTTTTTTATTAAAACGGATGGAAAAAAAAGATTCTTCTTTAAGCACAAAATTATAATTTTTTAAGAAAGAATTAACAGACTATAATGATGTTTCATATTTATAAATGGAAGCAGCAGCAACACCCCTGTAATCTAATTTTTAATGTTTTGATATCCAATGTTTTTGTGTTGCTATTTTTTAAAAGTAGAATACATTAGTGGCAATGATGAACTTGAAGTTTTTTCATATTATTTTAAATATTATTTTAAAATTCTTTG
>CABFKO010022297.1:0-16206 GCA_901766855.1 Panagrolaimus sp. ES5
TCAAAATATAGAATTTTAAAATAAATAAATATAAAGGGTCGTGTTAAAATTAAACTCAGGGCCAAAAAAATATTTTTGAATCAAAAAGAGGGAAGATAAATTTTTATTTAAAAAGATGTGAATAATGCTCTTTTCTGTTTTCCAGATACTGCGCACGCTGAACAGTATCTAAAAATAAGATTTGTAAACAAAAGAAAAAAATGGTCAGCTTAATTAATAGAAAAAACTGGAAATCCTGTTCCGATGATGTGTCGAAAAAGCTATGTTTTATATTTCTGATATAACTCAGGTTTTTGGAAAAAGCAACGGTTTTGTTTTTTTTAAAGTAAAACGTTAAATTGAAATAATAAAACCCCTAAATAATTTCCTTAGGCAAAATTCTTTCATGATTATTTATGCCTTTCTTTTTTCTTTGTTTTTTATTTCCCTTTTTTTCAACCTATACTTAATATTTCCATTTATAAATGCTCTTTTTTCTCCATCTTTTGATTCAATGAGAAGCAATAAAAGCATTTTTTGACTGACAAGAAAGCCGAAATGCGTTGGTCTATGTTTATGAAAACAGACAAAAAAAACAAGGAAGAAAGGAAAAGATAATATCACACCATTTTTTTTTACAGTTTAGTAAAAATAAAACGCAAAAAATGTAATAAACAAAAAAAACAGACAATGAAAGGTACTGTAATTCCCTAATAAATAATAACATGCGCAAAATGGCGTGGAAATAAAAATGGGTAATAGAAAAAGTGAAAAGAAAACCTGAGGCAAAAGTAATTTTGCAATAATAAAATTTAGCCTGTCGAAAAAAATGAGAGAAAAATTATTTGCCCAAAGGTCATAGAACAAAATGATACCTTGCAAAGCTTTGTAAATAGAAAAATGATAGAGGTAAAACCAGCTCATCACAAAGTTGAATCATAAAACTCCAAAATATGATCTTTAAAATAATATAATCAAAAAAAGTACCTTAGTTTTTTTTTAATTTTTTCAAAAATCCACCGAAAGAAAACACAATTGGTTAAAGAAAATTAATTAAGAAACTTTGTTATTTTTTCAACAGCTACAATTCAGTTTAAATGCCAAAACCTTTAAAATCTTTAAAGAAAAATTTTTTGATACAATGCGATATTTTCTGTATTGTTAGTTTAATTTAAAGCCAAAATTTAAGTTATAAACAAAAGTACTGTTAAACAGAATTGTAAATCATTCGCTTTTTGCTACACATGTTTGCCGAAACATAACCTTAAAACATAATGTTTCCATTTATGAATATTGTTTGCAACCGATTAAAAAGTGAAGAGGCTGACCCTATTTCTAATGCTTTAACACAATCTTTAAAAATTTGTTTATTAAACTTTTACTTGTGTAAAAAAACACAAAAAATCAATATGTAAATGCCGGTATAAAAAATATATTTTAGGCTTCATCAAAACGATGATATGATAACGATAACAAAAAGAATAACCGTTTAGAAGAAAATTAAATAAAGCAAATCTGTAAATTTTAAGAGAAAATTTTTTAAAGATAAAGCTGAAGACATTGTTAGTAGATAAAAGGAGTTTAAAACTCTAAATCAAACAATTCACTTTTCAACGTCAATGATTTTATCAGAATCATCTTCATCACTCTTTTTTTGTTCTTCTTTATCAACGGTGGGAACAAAATCTTGATTCTTGATCATTTCAATTCGGCATTCTCCAGGAGTTTCAAATGGTTCAGGAGCAGGAGCAACATAAACATCAATCTGAATTAATGGATTATAATTCTAAATTTTCAACCGTTTTATTCTAATTTATAATATCAAAACAAAACTTACTGAAGAAGTTGGCAATGAAGATTGATGATTTGGTTGATTGGCTTCAAGGAAAGCTTGCATAAAAGTTTTCTTTGGAACAACTTTCTTTTTAATGACTTTGTTGGAAGTTGTATTGTGAAGTTGACGACGAAGACGTGGTGGTGGTGTTAATGCTGGAGCTGGTGTTGCAACACGTTGAAGGCGAAAGGGATTTGGAGCAGGTGCCTGAAGGCAAAATCTTAAAACAAAAAAAATATTTTTTGACTTACATTGCCAATATTTGCATAGAGTGATGATTGACCAAGAAGATTTGGGGGAGTTGTGGTATATGTTGGTAAAGCTCGAAGAGAAAGTTGTTGGAAAGATGTTAGAATATAGAGCAAACCTGGAGGTTGATTGATTGCAGCAGTAGCTTGATCCCAAAGATTTGATGATGGATATTGGGATACAGTAGTATTGCCATCATTTTGATGATAGTATGGATATGCATAACCAGCAGCAGTGGTAAAATGATTACCAGCAGATGGAGCATGAGTCATAACTGCATTAGTTACAACTGGAGCTGGTTGATAAAGTGTAACTTGATTTTGATATTGTCCATTGGGATAGCTAAAAAGGAAAATGTTTTACCAACAAGAATTATACTTCGTTTTTTGGTAATAATTTATTTATGTTAGCAAAATAAATTCATCGTTATTTAAAAATAACTATTTTTTTAAAACTTACTATTGATTTGTTTGTTGCTGTTGTTGTTGTTGCTGTTGCTGTTGTTGTTGTTGTTGATTTTGGTATCCATTAGTGTAGTTGAAAAATCTTTGATAAAGATTTGATGAAGGATCAATGGGAGAAGTGTTGTACCAACAGTAAGGGGGAAGATGGGATTGCCATTGATTATTGCTCATGATTACCAGAATTTTTTTAAAGGCTTAAAACTAAGGTTAAGTATAGTTATCTTTTCAAAAGAAATAAAAACGATTGTTTATGAAAAGTTAAAACGTTAAAATGAAAACTCGAAGGATATTTTTTACGGTAACAAAAAAATTTGAAAAAGATTGGGTATTGTAAAAGCTTATATGAGAAGCAAAAAAAACTGAAAAACAACAGTGAAAAATGGTTACATTTTATTTGATTTTTTTCATCGCAAGTTGCTCCGCCTTCGGCAATTTTTTTTGCATGGGAAGCATAGGTACGGAGATACCTTTGCTTACATGCAAAAAAAAAATGCTGCAACAAGAAGAAAAGGGAAAACAAGAAGACGTAGACGAGACATGGGCAAAAAAAACTCAGATCAAGCCGTAGAAAAATAAATATGTGTCATACCTGAACAGCATAAAGCGAGAAAATTTTTACAAAAAAAGCAAAGGAATAAAGTTCAAAAACATAGCTCTGAGCGCAGCAGCGCAAAGTAGTGTAAAGGCATGTTTAATTTTTTTAGTCTATGTCAAAAAAAGAAGCATCAAACAGACATGGGTCCAGCGTGATTTCCATATGAATCAAAACGGTCCAAAAAAATATAACAACAAAAACCCTTTAAATTTCAAGAATAATTTCCGCGTGGTTTCGTAATTTTTTGTTAAAGATAAAAAAGACCAAAGCAACCTTTCAAAAGCTAGAGGTCAATAAACAAACTAATATGAAAGATATAGGTTTTTCATAAAATTTACCTGATTCATAAAAATCATGGGATGACGGGTAAAAATAGTGGTGATTTTTTTTAACACATGAACAAAAATTCAAGCGTCTGATGTTTTTAAATAAGCATTAATGTTGAAAAAATGGGGAATAGCGAAAAAGATTTTTTTCTTTCGCTATAAAGTGCCTATCTACATTATTCATACATTAAGCTTTCAAAAATTTTCTTACATAAAAAATAGCAAAACAAAATAAAAAACTGGAGAAACCGTGGGCGTTCGTACATTTCTGTAATGTAGACATTGTTCTCAAAAGTTACTGTTGTTTTTAAAAGGCGGAGTTTTGAGATTCAATAATGAGCAAATATTAAAGCAAAAATTTTTTTTGTTATACTATTATTCGTCAGTTAATAACATTTGGATAGAACATGGTTGGCACATTTGCAAAATAAAGGAAAGAAAGACAAAATATTAATAACTGGTTTACGAATTATATAAATATTTAAAAATGTAAAATACATGCTTTTTAAAATATATTATTGAGTAACTTATTAAAGTTATCCTGGAGACTTCTTGAAGTAAGCTTATATCGAATTATTTCTGATTTCTCCAGGAAACTTTTAATAGGTTATTAATGACCATACGCCAAAAAATGGAGAATCAACAAGTTTAAACAATAATAAGGCACAACACGATGCTTTGAATAAATTATTTAACTGAACGGATTTTGTTATTAAATTATTAAGTTGTCAATATTTAAATAATTTCCATCGTATTTATGAAAGTTAGTAAGACTTGAAAATTTTATGACATATTATAAAATATCTTCGCAACTTCTGCTCCATTTTTCCGGTTATTAATACAAAAGTTTTATTATTATTGAAAAAAAAAATGTTTTAAAATAGTTGACTTTATTTTAATAGAATCATTATTTTTAAAAACTTTTCCATTAAAATTTTAAAAAGTATGTGAGACAATGGTTCTATATTTGTGGTGATTTTTTTCTTTTAACACATGAACCAAAATTCAAGCGTATATGTTTTTTAATCGAAACTTGCTTACTAAAAAACAAGTTCAGATTTTTTAAATTCAAGCTCGCATACATTAGATTTTTTATATTTTTTATAATTGCATAACAAAACGTATTTGAAATTGGTTTGACAAAGTGGTGCCAACATAAGAATAAAAAACTATTTTAAATTTATTGGGTTAATTAACAAATTATAATTATTTAAAATAAAAAATTTAAAAACAGAGGTTAAATTTAAATGCCACCAATACGTCTAGCTGAAAAATGTATATCTTTTTAGTTAACGCTTTAAAATATTATTTATCTTACTTGTGCAAGTACGATCACATTGAGGGAATTGTGTAATCATAAGTGTACGGCCATATTCACATCCCCACCAAACAACATCAGTTCTTGCAGAAGAGCAATTTTCAGCAAATTCGCTTTCAAAACATTCACTTAAAATTCTTCCAGCAGTGCAACCAGCTTGATTTTGTCCATCAATAAGTTGATAATAGGCTTGATAACATTGATTAAAATGGAATCGATGATTTGCCCATGTCGATGAAAGGCAATCTTCATTACGAACATAAGCTAAAAAATGAGATTTAAAAAATTTGATATAAAATTCAAAAGATTACTATCAAAACCAGCGCCACATGTAAAATGTTGTTGGCTAAAAACTGAAACAAAATCATATGCTCCTTGTAAGCTTGCTTTTCCGCTAACTGCAAAATGTGCTACATTCATACAATTAATGTATTCTGGGCCTAAACAAGTTTTAAATGCTCGGAAGATACGACAAAATGCAAAAAATCCATTAAAGCTTCCTCTTTGATAATATTGTTCAATTTGAATACGAAATTGTCGAGGATCATCATATGGTCTGGATGATGATAAATTAAGGGAAGTTGAAAATGTAGTCATGCATTGATCAAACAGTGTAGTATTACAGGCAAAAGGATCATTTTGGGCATTGGCACTTGAAGCTAAAAATGGTGTTAATTAATGATTGAAAGACGGGAAGAAAGAAAAAGATAAGTTACAATTTTTGAAAATTAAATAACTATTTGCTAGTTTTTAATAACAAAAAATAGTAAAATTTTATTTAGCATTTAGTTTATTAATAAAGAAATTTATGGTATATAAATAAATCTGTCGATTTTAAAATAATAAACTGTAAAAAATGTTGGCTGTAAAAAACCAAAAGTACACTTAAAAATAAAATTACAAAGAGTATATGCTTTTGGATTAATAATATTTTTTAAAATTTAAACTATTTAAAGGATTACAAAATTTCTTACCATAAGCTACAATTACAATAAAAGCCGCTAATATGATGCGACTCATTGTTATTTTTTTCTTCACCTTTTAATTCTTTTGCAAAAAAAGGCAAGTAACAACTTTAGAATCCCCGTCACAAAAAAAAAGAGAGGATCCTTACGTTATTCTTCAAGCAAATTTTTTTCCTCGCCTATTTTTTTTTCTTCTTTCTCACTGCTATTCGATAAGACAATTAGCGACACAAGGGCGGCTCCTCCATTCCATATAAGTCAATAAAAGAAAAACCCGTTAATGCTGATCAACTTTATCAGTGGCATTTATAACACACTTAAAATTTTCTATAATAATCATTAAAAAGAATTTTATAGACCAATTAAATTGGCAACAAAAAAAATATGTGAGAACTTTCAATTTATCTTATTTAAAAGTTGATGCTTGCTTATTACTTGTGCAAATAAACAAATTTCTTAAGAATTAACCTTTATTATTGTTGTAAAAATTTAAAAAAAAAGAAGAAAATTGTGACAAAAAAACAGTGATATAGCAAAGAAAAAGGCTAAAAGATATTACAGTCATGATTGCTGGCATGTCAGGGGTACGGAAGCTTTTATTGGTAATTTGTAACTAAAAATAAAATGTAAATTTTTTTGCACAAAAAATATTATTTATGAACTTACCCAAACAATTTGTGCTAACTGATGCACAATGTGGGAATAAACTTATTGATGGAGTTCGAGCATATTCGCATCCAAAATAATCTGCCATATTTCCACATGGACGGAAAACAGTTCTGGTACAATTGAGTGAATCAGCAACATAGGTGCAAGCCATCTTTGGATCACCATTAAGTAACTGATAATTTAAATTATCACGGCATTGTTTTAAAGCTTCATGGGATTTTTGAAAAATTCCACTAACACAATCTGCAGTATTTGCAAAAACTGAAAAATAAAATGTGAGATTAATATATGTCAATTTTAATTTTCCAAAGTAATATATTACTTCCAAATCCAGCACCACAAGTAAAATCAAAAGAGTTTATAAGTGCCATATAATTCATGGCATTAATGAGCGAAACATTTGTAGCTGTGCCATCATCATTTCGAATAAGTTGAATAACTCTTACACACTCCATATAATCTGCCATCAATACAGATTTAAATGATTTACTAGCTGAGCATACTTGTCTAAAGCCATATGGTGGATCACTATAATAATGTGTTTGGACAAAGTTCCACAATGAATCAACATTATTCCAATTTAAATTTGCTAAAAATTAGTATCTCATTTTTAATTGGGATGTTAAACAACAATAAACTTACAAGTGATCCCAAGAGCCTGATTAAAAGCATTTTGAGCATCAGTCAATTTTTGGAAGCAATATTGACCACAAAATGCAAAGCTAACTAAAATGTAAAAAAATTAACATAACCCCTTGTTTTTTAAAAAAATATAATTAAATCCTTACTTAAAGCTACAAAAATAACAATGCCAAAACTTTTTTGCATGGTTAAAAACCGACAGCAAATTTTTTAGAGACAAGTACAGCTTTTTGTGCTTTTAGCCTCCTCCAAAATTTACTCCTTTTTTTCTCTCCTTTTTCTTTCGTTTCCTCCAATCAAAAAAAAAAACGAAGCTCGGGCGCGGCTCCCCTTTTCTTGCAGCACAAAATTTTTTTATCGTTATTAACGTAATAAAATTATGATAAGAAACAAATTAAGCAAGCTGCTAACAAGATTATACGCCGGAGATTTTTTTGTCATAATCAATTTTTTGTTGCCTTTTTTAAAAGGCAGTTATTTAAACTCAAACTTTTGTTTTTTATTGTCAAAAAAAATTGGGAAGAAGTAAGACATAAAATATTTAATCTGAGAAAGTTGGTGGCCTCATTAGTATACAACATATATAGGTAGCAAGGGAGGTGATGATGTTTGATAAAAATGATAGGTGTTAATTATAGATACTCCTATTTTTGATGTATGCTTGTTTTAAAAATTTTTTTGATTGTTTTTAAAAAAATATTTTTTATTCTAATCATTCAAATATGTAAAAGTTTAACAAAGCATTTTTGGTAACCATTTAAAAAAAAAGTGATATTAAAAATACAAGCAAATGCAAAATGGTTGTTTTTTATTTAATAAGCTGTTGCTGCATAATTCCACCAGGTCCTGCAAGATTTGTATGACCCATTAAATAATAATCAACTTGTCGAGCAGCTTGACGTCCTTCATGAATAGCCCAAACAACAAGAGATTGACCACGGCGGCAATCACCTGCAGCAAAGATTTTAGCAACCGATGAATTATATTTTTCATGGGGTGTAAGAATATTTGATCGAGGATCACATTTAAGATCAAGTTGTTCAATAACAGACTAAAATTGGATTATCAATATCTAAAAAAACATTTGCTACAATTCAAACTTACACGTTCAGGTCCAACAAAACCCATTGCAAGAATACAAAGATCACAATCTTGAATTTCTTCAGATCCAGGAATTTCTTTCATCTGCCAAGCTCCCTTTTCATCTTTTTCCCATTCAACTCCAACAGTTTTAACACCAGTTAAAACTTTAATTCCAGCAGCATTGGTTTCAACAATAAATTCTTTGGTTGAAATTCCATAGGTCCGAGGATCAGCCCCAAATTTAAGTGCAGCCTCTTCATGACCATAATCAATTCGGAAGATAAGAGGCCATTGGGGCCATGGGTTATCTGGTTTACGATCTTCTGTTGGTTTAGGAAGAATTTCAAATGCCCGAACAGATTTAGCCCCCTGTAAACCTTTTTATTAGAAATGAATTAAATGATTTTTAAAGCTTACCAATCTCAAAGAAGTACCAATGCAATCAGTAGCAGTATCACCACCACCAAGAATAATAACTTTTTTACCAGCAGCATCTAATCCTTCCCAAGAAATATCATCACCAGCACGAAGGCGTTGACTTTTTTCTAAGAATTCCATAGCAAAACAAATTCCTTTTGCATCACGATTATCAATTTTTAAGTCTCGAGGTGTTGTTGAGCCAGTGCAAATAACAATTGCATCATTTTCTCTTAACAATAAATCAGCAGGAACATGCTTACCAATTTCAGTATTTGTAATAAATCTGATTCCTTCTTCAGACATCAATTGTACACGTCGATCAACAACATATTTATCAAGCTTCATTTGGGGAATACCATATCGAAGAAGACCTCCAACCCGATTTTTTCTTTCATAAACTACAACAGCATGTCCAACTTTATTTAGTTGTGCCGCACAAGCTAAACCGGATGGCCCACTTCCAATTACTGCAATACGTTTACCAGTTTGTGCAACAGGTTTTTGTGGAACAATCCAATTTTGTAAAAATGCATAATCAATAATGGCACATTCAATGCCTTTGATTGTTACTGGTGGAGAGCCAATTCCAAGACAGCATGCTCCTTCACAAGGTGCAGGACAAACCCGTCCAGTAAATTCTGGGAAATTATTTGTTTGAAGAAGTTGTTCTAAAGCTTGTCTCCAATTCTTTTTAAAAACATAATCATTCCATTTCGGAATAATATTTCCAAGTGGACAACCTATAAATTTTTTTAATTATTTAACCATAATAATTACGGTAGCAAAAACCTGTGTTTCCTTGACAAAATGGAATACCACAATCCATACAACGAGCAGCCTGTTCACGAATATTTGATCGGACAGCTTCATAATCAACAACTTCATCCCAATCTTTTACACGTTCTTCAGCTGGACGATAAACAATTTTTTGTCTACGATATTTAACAAATCCACGAAGTTTATCAAGCTTTTCGTCATTTTTAATATGATTTACAAGGTTCTCAATATCTCCAATGGAACTTCTCTTTCCACGAATTACACCTTCATCAGAGCTTGAACCACTATCAGAATTTTGTTCTAATTCAAGTTCTTCATTTTCCGCAGCAGCTTCTTGTAAATCTTCTGTTGCTTCAAATCCTGCATAATCTCCTGGTCTTAAACTTTTTGAATATTTTCGACGACGTTGTTGAATAATCTAAAATTTCAAAATCAAAAAATCTTTGAGAAAAAAAGCATGGCAAATAAAAACAATGATATTACACTATGTCTTCGTTGAGCTTTAATAGTTGTGATTTCGGGTTTAATTTGCATATCCATGGAAAGGGCTCTATTTTTGCGAAATTCTGGTTCTTCTTCAATACTCTACAAACAAGGAAACAACAATAATACCAACCACAAAACTTTAACAAATTTTTTATCTTTAAAATTTAATACCAACCTGAAGTGATTGCTTTTGTCCTGGTGTCTGTTCATTATTGTCTTTAACAACTTCTTTAGTTTCTTGCTTCTTTTCAGATTCTAATGCTTTAAGAGCTATTTTATAATCTTTTGGAAAAACTTTAATAATTTTTGAATGCATTATTTGCCATTTATCAAGAATATTTTTTGCATATGTTGATCCAGTTTCTTTGACAAATTCAGTGATATAATCTCTTACAGTTTTAAGATCTTCATCAGAAGGATCATCGAGATCAACGGTTTGTGTATTCATTAATCGACGACTATTTCCATCACTATAAAAAAAGCTTTTAAAAATTTTGTTTAATAACATATGTTTTAGAGGGTATTTTATAAAAAATAAAACATATGTTTGTTCCAAGTCCGTTTGACTCTCTAATAATAAAAAAGTCAGTAGTGTTTACATTTTCCGAAAAAAAATGAACATTCATTGTTGTTTTTGATTTTTGCCGATTTTTTTTACCAAGAGCACACCCTTTTACTATTTTGTGACCAGCTGGTCATCCATTCGACTTAATTTTTTTGCCTCTGATTCATCTTTTTCTTCTATATTCTCGTCAACTAAGGCAGAAAAAATGAAAATTGTTAATTTTTTGGTAACATTTATTGCTGCTTTTGAATGCGTCGTATCAAGTGGATTAAAAAAGTAAATTTTTTAAAAATATTTATGTATGAATTCCCTTTTTTTAGCATCCGTTTTCCTGAATCTCCTGAAGCTTTGCACACCCGAAGTCTTTCGGGTGGCCCTGTAACTGATGGAAATAATGTTACAAATGCAATGGTACTCAATTTGATTACCGTTGGATTACTTGGAGGATATGCCAGAAGAAAAGTTAAAGCTTTTAATGATCGCATTTTTTTATCCCGTTATCGGAGAAGTTATTGGCTTGGCTCTAGATATTATTATTTGGTAATAAAAATTTTTGCAAAAAATGAATTTTCAAAATTTTAAAAATATAATACGCTTTAGGATAACTATTATTATCTTGAAACTCGTGATACATGCGCATATCGAATGAATACAACTGAACGAGCAGGCTTGGAATATGAAGATGGAGTGACTATTGTTGACGTTATTTACCAATGTCAAAGATATGCACAATATTGCTGCGGTTTGGATTGCTGCGACGATCGAGGAAAACGAAATGCATTAAAACCTAACTATGCCACAAGATTTCTCGAAAATCATTAAAATGTTTATGTCAGTTTTCTTATTTTTGAAAAAAGTTAAATAAACTTACTGATCAAAAACATATGCAATACCACCAGACATGGCAGCAGCAAAATTTCGGCCAAAATTTTTTAGAATAATAACAAGGCCACCAGTCATGTATTCACAGCCGTGATCCCCAACACCTTCAATAATTGCAGTTGCACCAGAATTTCGAACTGCAAAACGTTCACCGCCAATACCTCGAATAAATGCCGTTCCAGAAGTAGCACCATAAAGTGCAACGTTTCCAATAATTACATTATCTTCAGATTTATATTTTGCATTTTCCCATGGTTTTATAATAATTTTACCACCAGAAAGGCATTTTCCAACATAATCATTTGAATCGCCTTCAAGTCGAACGGTAGCACCTTTTGCAAGGAAAGCACAGAAGGATTGACCAGCAGCACCTTGAAGATTAATTTCAAGACTTTGATCTTCATTAAGTCCATCTTCACCATATCGAATTGAAATTTCATAACTTAACCGTGCACCAAATGATCGATCAGTATTTTTGATAAGTTTTGGGCCAATAGTCTTCTTTTTTGGGTTATCAAAGAAACCTTTAAGATCTTCATCAATAATTTCTTTTTCCATTGCGCTAATTTCATGATTCTGTTTAACTGAACCACCTTTTGTATTGACACCAGGGAACATAAGGGAAGCATTTGCAAGGATTGAACCAAATTCAAGAAGGGTAGCTTTTTTGTTAATTGGACTGGGATTTGCATAAAGTAAATCAACTCTTCCAATAGCATCAGAAAGTTTACGAAGTCCAAGTTTAGCTAAGAAGTATCGAACTTCTTCTGCAACCATAAACATATAATTTATAACATGCTCAGGTTTTCCAGTGAATTTTGCTCTAAGAACAGGATCTTGAGTTGCAACTCCTACAGGGCATGTATTTAAATGGCATTTTCGCATCATTGTACATCCCAAAACAATTAATGGAGCAGTTGACATTCCAAATTCATCTGCACCAAGCAATGCAGCAATCATGACATCACGGCCAGTACGAATTTGTCCATCGGCTTGTAAAACAATACGAGATCGAAGATTATTCATTGTTAAAATTTGATGAGTTTCAGCAACTCCTAATTCCCATGGAAGACCAGCATGCTTAATTCCGGTCCAACTGGAAGCACCAGTACCACCATCATGCCCAGAAATTGTAATATGATCTGCATTACCCTTTGCAACACCAGCTGCGACAATTCCAACACCTGCTTCAGAAACTAATTTAACACTAACTCTTGCACGTGGATTTGCACATTTGAGATCATAAATAAGTTGTGCTAAATCTTCAATACTGTAAATATCATGATGTGGAGGAGGTGAAATAAGGCCAACACCAGGGGTAGATTTACGGGTTGCAGCAATCTCTTTTGTAACTTTATGTCCTGGAAGTTCGCCACCTTCACCAGGTTTAGCACCTTGAGCCATTTTAATTTGAAGTTCATCTGCATTTGCCAAATATGAACTATTAACACCAAATCGAGCAGATGCAACTTGTTTAATAGATGATCGAATATTATTGTCTTTTTCTTGACCTTTACGATATCGTTCAGGTTTTTCACCACCTTCACCGGTATTAGATTTTGCACCAATTCTATTCATTGCAATTGCAAGTGTTGTATGAGTTTCCCATGAAATACTTCCAAATGACATTGCACCAGTAACAAATCTTTTAACAATTTCAGCAGCTGATTCAACTTCTTCAAGTGGAATTTGTAATGTTGCATTTGTTTTAATTTCAAGTTGTCCACGAAGTGTACAAAGACGTTGTGCCATATTTGATGCTTGTGAAAATTCTTGATAACTTTTTTTATCATTCAAACGTCCAGCAGCTTGTAACTTTGCAATATTCATTGGTTCATTAATATGTTTTTCTCCTCCAGCTCTCCAATGATATACGCCAAAGCTAACCAAAACTCTGCTATCACCATAGAGATAATTGTCATTGACATCATTTACAGTAGGAAAAGCCATTTCATGGCGCCTCATTGCTTCTTGCGAAAGAATATCAAAATCTGCTCCACCAAGACGTGAAACAGAATTAGTAAAGCATCTATCAACAACTTCTTGAGCTAATCCAACAATTTCAAAAATTTGTGCACCTTTATAACTGTGAAGTGTTGAAATTCCCATTTTTGCCATAACTTTAAAAATACCACGTTCAATGCCAGCTTTGTATCCTTCATAAATCTAAAAAAAACCATTTATTAAAAATAAATAAACAACAATAAATAAACTTACAGCATCATCAGAAAGATCTTTGTCAATAAGTCCCATATTTCGTAGGCGATAACATGTTTCATAAACCATATAAGGGCATACAGCGTCAGCACCATATCCCAAGAGGACGCAAAAGTCATGAACTTGTTTAACTTCACCAGATTCAACAACCAATGCAACTTGCATACGAAGACGTTGCTTAATGAGACATTGATGAACAGCACCCAATGCAAGAATAGATGCAACTGGGATCATATCCTTATCTACATTTCTATCTGATAAAACAATAATTTGATAACCATCAAGTGCAGCAGCACATGCTTCACTACAAATCCGATCCAATGCTGGAAGCAAACCTTTGGCACCATGTCGATGTGGATATACAATATCAATAGTTTTTGAACTCCAACGTTTGTAAGTTGTTCGTTTTAAAATTTCAAGATCAACAAGTGAAAGGACGGGTTGATCAAGTAAAAGCCGAGAATCAAGTTCTTGATCAGGATCAAGAAGATTTGATTCTGGGCCAATAGGGCATCGAAGAGACATAACAATTTGTTCACGGAATGGATCAATTGGAGGATTTGTAACTTGTGCAAAAAGTTGCTGGAAATAATTTGATAAAAGTGGACTGTATTCAGATAGACAAGCAAGAGCAGCATCATTTCCCATAGAGCCTAAGGCTTCTTTCCTAAAAAAATATTTGTTTTAAAAATGCTAAAACAAAGAATTGGATTACTTTTCTGCAATCATTGGAACAAGAATAATACTGAAAGTATCAGGTGTAAATGAAAACAGCATTAAACGTCTATCTGAATGTAAAACCAAATCACGTTTACGATTTATTGGAGTTTTAGCTCTTCTTTCAATTCTTGTATCCAAAACTCCTTGTGATTGTAAATGCTTTTTAATGATATATTCATTGGTAATTGCACCATGTGATAGAACATCATCTTTACGAATTTGATCAAGATAAACTCGATTATGTGTTAATTTTTTGTAAGGACGGGTTGTTGAAATTCTGCGTTTTAAATCTTCATCTTCTTCAATCTTTTTATTCAATGTATCAACCAAAAGCATTTTTCCTGGTCGAAGACGATCCTAAAAAATGATGTAAATAAATTGTTATTATTTTTTATTTAAAATGACAATGTTTAGCTGCTTTTCTTCTATAAAATGTCATGGTAGTTTTTTTAATGAGCTTTTGTCATATTCACTTGCAGTTAACGATTTATCTCAATTATTATTGCATTTTTTGTTTGTTTACGTTTAAATATAACTTTATATATCACCAGGGAAATATCGTTAAAATGTTTACTATTGTAACTACAAACGAACATCTAATTCCGTTTTCTCTAGGGGAAACATATGAGTCATTTCTTTGTGCTCTTCTTTTTCTATATGTCAAAGCTAGAAACAAAGAGAGAGAAAAATCTTATTTTTGAATTAATTTTAATCTTCCTTATTTTTTTTTGCTGGTGAAAGCTTGGAAATGTTTCATAGAGCAAGAAGAAAAAGCTTGTTAAAGGTTGCGTAAAAATTTTCTTTGTTTTTTGATACTTGGGACGCAAACAGAAACCTATGGAATTTATTTTCACGAACGCATTAGGAAATGACATCCACTAAGTTTGTGAAAAATTAGAAATATCTCTCAAATTTATTTTTCAATATGATATTTCTTCCTCGCAATTATAAAATTCTCAAATGTGTTCTCAAATAACTTTGGATTTGCCTTATAAAACCTTGTTAAACGATTGAGACAAGAGCTAAAAAATTTGTCATACCAGAAAGAAAAATATTATTATTATATTTTTTACTATTTTTTTTCGTAACTTCTTTTTATAAATCTCGTGAGATCATAATTATTATAGAAAAATTGCATTAAAAGTTGTTTGTTAAATTTGGCAAAATAAAAAAACGTCAAAGAAATGTCTTTTGGGATTTTCATAGGCTTTTTTTTGCCTCCACACCTTTTTTTCTACCTACTTAGTTTAGATCTTTCTTGTTAATGAAAAAGAGAAACCAGCATGCTTGATTCCCTATAGACGTGATCGTTTAAAATGCCAAACTTTAGATATATAAACGTAGTATCAATTTAGATATATTTCATACTTAAAACTCCTGGGTTGAGTTGTCAAATTCGAGGTGCCAACATGAGTTCAAAAATGGTTTTTGCCGCTGTTATGTTTGTTACTTTATGTTTATTTATTGAGGTAAATCTTATTGCTTATCGAAATTTAATTAAAGCAACATTAAATTTTTTAGCCAAATTTTGCCATGCGTTTACCAGGTGCATATTTGCTTCCAACAGATAATTTATTTTTACCACGTCTTTCTGAAGTTAAACGCTTTCGAAGTGAACCTATTCGTTTTGGAAAACGTGCACCATTTCGTGAACCTGTAAGATTTGGAAAACGTTCATGGCCATCAGCATATGATCAAGAATATGTGACATTTGATGAAACAAAATAAATAATTTTGAAAAACTCTTTTTTTGTTAAAAAAAATCTTTTCACCGGAGATCCCCCCTATATTTTTAATTTTTATTCAAGATAAAGTATGTTGCTTATTACCTTACATTGTTGAAGAACAACTAATTTTTTTTTCACTTTTTTATACTTTTTTATAAATGTATCCAAGAGACATCAATGTTTATACTTGTATGGTTTTCTTTTGAGGCATAAAGTCTCTTTTAAAATCCACAAAGAAGTATTTTTTTAAATTTTTGATTGTATTTTTTTTAAATATTTGTATGTTTT